>JASAMY010001288.1:0-116203 GCA_030248085.1 Paralinhomoeus sp. GSCO2_6 | reverse complement strand
GCATGTGCAAGAGCCAATGTAGATCGTGAACTGTCCAAACGTGGTGTAGAGCACAGTGGTTGATGTGACCAGATCAAAAGAAGGTGTAAATAGTACATATGAACTTGTAGACTACGGAAACCATCGTGTAGACGGAAACCATCGTGTAGACTACGTAAACCACAGTATAGACTACAGTGTCTTGCGTAGTGGTCCAACCCGCACGTTTTTGAAAAAAAATGTATGGACCACGGAAACCATCATGCAGACCACGGAAACCACGTCGTAGACTGCGGTGTCTTACATAGTGGTCCATTCTTCACGTTTTTGAAAAAAAATGTATGGACCACGGAAACCATCATACAGACCACGGAAACCACGCCGTAGACCACGGTGTCTTACATAGTCGTCCAACCCGCACGTTTTTGGAAAAAAAAAGTATGGACCACGGAAACCATCGTATAGACCACGGAAACCACGTCGTAGACTACGGTGTCTTACATAGTCGTCCAGCCCGCACGTTTTTGAAAAAAAAAATGTATGGACCACGGAAACCATCGTACAGACCACGGAAACCACGCCGTAGACCACGGTGTCTTACATAGTCGTCCAACCCGCACGTTTTTGAAAAAAATGTATGGACCACGGAAACCATCGTACAGACCACGGAAACCACGCCGTAGACCACGGTGTCTTACATAGTCGTCCAACCCGCACGTTTTTGAAAAAAATGTATGGACCACGGAAACCATCATACAGACCACGGAAACCACGCGGTAGACTACGGTGTCTTGCATAGTCGTCAACCCGCACGTTTTTGAAAAAAAATGTATGGACCACGGAAACCATCGTATAGACCACGGAAACCACGTCGTAGACCGACAAGCGCGCTGCCAGAGGAAAGGGTGGGCTTGGACCACGGAAACTTGTAACACTGACACGACCGACAAGCGCGCTGCCAGAGGAAAGGGTGGGCTTGGACCACGGAAACTTGTAACACCGACACGACCGACAAGCGCGCTGCCAGACGAAAGGGTGGGCTTGGACCACGGAAACTTGTAACACCGACACGACCGACAAGCGCGCTGCCAGACGAAAGGGTGGGCTTGGACCACGGAAACTTGTAACACCGACACGACCGACAAGCGCGCTGCCAGGGGAAAGGGTGCGCTTGGACCACGGAAACTTGTAACACCGACACGACCGACAAGCGCGGTGCCAGACGAAGGGGTGGCCTTGGACCACGGAAACTTCACACACCGACACGACCGACAAGCGCGCTGCCAGGGGAAGGGGTGCGCTTGGACCACGGAAACTTGTAACACCGACACGACCGACAAGCGCGCTGCCAGAGGGTGTGGGGGGGGGGGGGCGAAAGGGTGGGCTTGGACCACGGAAACTTGTAACACCGACACGACCGACAAGCGCGCTGCCAGAGGAGAGGGTGGGCTGGACCACGGAAACTGAACACCGACACGACCGACAAGCCCGCAGCCAGAGGAAAGAGGCCGAAACGGTGCGCGGACCACGGAAACGAACACCGACACGACCGACAAGCGCGCGCCAGGGGAAAGTGGTCCGAAACGGTGCGCTGGACCACGGAAACTTGTAACACCGACACGAAGGACCGACAAGCGCGCTGCCAGAGGGAAAGGGTGGGCTTGGACCACGGAAACTTGTAACACCGACACGACCGACAAGCGCGCTGCCAGAGGAAAGTGTTCCGAAACGCTCCGCTTGGAACAAGGAAACATGTAACACCCCCGACACGACCGACAAGCGCGCTGCCAGGGGAAAGTGTTCCCAAACGGTGCGCTTGGACCACGGAAACTTGTAACACCGACACGACCGACAAGCGCGCTGCCAGAGGAAAGGGTGGGCTTGGACCACGGAAACTTGTAACACCGACACGACCGACAAGCGCGCTGCCAGCGGAAAGTGGTCCGAAACGGTGCGCTTGGACCACGGAAACTTGTAACACCGACACGACCGACAAGCGCGCTGCCAGAGGAAAGTGGTCCGAAACGGTGCGCTTGGACCACGGAAACTTGTAACACCGACACGACCGACAAGCCCGCTGCCAGAGGAAAGTGGTCCGAAACGGTGCGCTTGGACCACGGAAACTTGTAACACCGACACGACCGACAAGCGCGCTGCCAGAGGAAAGGGTGGGCTTGGACCACGGAAACTTGTAACAACGACATGACCGACAAGCGCGCTGCCAGAGGAAAGGGGTGGGCTTGGACCACGGAAACTTGTAACACCGACACGACCGACAAGCGCGCTGCCAGGGGGGGAAAGTGGTCCGTAACGGTGCGCTTGGACCACGGAAACTTGTAACACCGACACGACCGACAAGCGCGCTGCCAGAGGAAAGGGTGGGCTTGGACCACGGAAACTTGTAACACCGACACGACCGACAAGCGCGCTGCCAGAGGAAAGGGTGGGCTTGGACCATGGAAACTTGTAACACCGACACAACCGACAAGCGCGCTGCCAGGGGAAAGGGTGCGCTTGGACCACGGAAACTTGTAACACCGACACGACCGACAAGCCCGCTGCCAGAGGAAAGGGTGGGCTTGGACCACGGAAACTTGTAACACCGACACGACCGACAAGCGCGCTGCCAGAGGAAAGGGTGGGCTTGGACCACGGAAACTTGTAACACCGACACGACCGACAAGCGCGCTGCCAGGGGAAAGGGTGGGCTTGGACCACGGAAACTTGTAACACCGACACGACCGACAAGCGCGCTGCCAGAGGAAAGGGTGGGCTTGGACCACGGAAACTTGTAACACCGACACGACCGACAAGCGCGCTGCCAGAGGAAAGGGTGGGCTTGGGACCACGGAAACTTGTAACACCGACACGACCGACAAGCGCGCTGCCAGAGGAAAGGGTGGGCTTGGACCACGGAAACTTGTAACACCGACACGACCGACAAGCGCGCTGCCAGAGGAAAGGGTGGGCTTGGACCACGGAAACTTGTAACAACGACATGACCGACAACGCCGCCCCCAGAGGAAAGGCTGCTCCAATGTCGTGGTTTCCGTAGTCCAACGCATGGTTTCCGTAAACCATCCTTTTCCAAGGTTGGGGCGAGCGGTCGCCCACCTCCGATGCCCCGTGGTTTCCGTAGTCCAACGCATGGTTTCCGTAGTCCAACGCGTGGTTTCCGTAAACCATCCTTTCCGAAGATGGCAGTGCAGAGTTGGATGTAGGTCCAGAGGTTTTCGTAAGCGACTTTTTTTTTATGGTTTCCGTAGTCTATCTATATTCCTAAGGGGCCAGATGGGGCTGCAAATGACACCTGAGTCGTGATTCGTCATTAGTGTGTACCGATTTTCAAATGTGGTGTAACTGGCTCTTCTCTACTTATTGACAAGTCAAGGCACACCTTGTACACACCTTTGCGTAGTACATGTAGGTAGTGCGCACATGCCTATAGCTGCATATTCAACGCTAGATGGTCGGTACTGCGTGTTATTGTTTCCGGTTTGAGAAAAGCAGAAAGCACTTAAGAGCATTTTAGTGCGATTCCTTCAGCTAAAACGACTTCCTTTTGCCCCAGACATTTATTTGTCGTCTAGTCTTGTAACCAAGCACCCTTTCTAAGATGATTAATACCTGTGCCTCGAAGGAACAGCATTGTTCTGATGTCTCATACTTGTTTGCTTCTATACTAACATGTATAAGGTATACAATGTACCTGCACAATAGACAGACATTCAAACGCATGACTAATCAAAGCAGTCTATTTGAAGAAACCCATTCACGTTTATCAAGACACGAAAGCTGTAGTTCGAACTGCGAATATAGAGGCCGACACATTGTCCGGCGAGAGTACCGCACAAGGAAAACAAGCGTTACGCTACCTATGTATGAATTACATACACTGCGCTACACGAACACACAGTGCACACACACACCAAACTGTACCTACTCCTTCACTAACCTAAATGTGTCGAGCTAAGCATACCCCTTAATGCATTGGCCTGAGACAACCTCAAGAAGCAGCATTGGAGGGGGAAGGAGTTGGGATGCTATTGGAGGGGGCACTATTGGAGACTGTACGGTATAGAGCTCGCGTTGTCACTGTAGACTAGACCTGTAGGGCGACACGTGCCTTTCACGTGCGTGCGTTACTGGGTAGCGTGTAGGTACTAGGTACAGGTCACTCCCCCAGCATCGGTCAATCCTGCACGAAAAAAAGTAGGACCTCCCAGCTTTGGTCGAAACTGCACTCATTGCAGGTTTGCCCCATGGCTAAATGTGAGGCTGTATTAGCAGTATTTATTGTCCAAATATCAAGAATTTTTCGGAGCTGTATTTTACGCACATACCGACCATTTTGGAGTCTTTCGAGTGCGTTTTCGGCCAAAAATTCACTAAATTCAAATTATTCACCAAAAATTCACCAAATTTTGCCAGCGGCGCTGTGCTTTCAACATACACGAAGCATTTTCTAGGTCATTATTGAGGCTGGAAAATGAGAAATTGTATCAAATTTGGCCGTGCAGGTCATCCCCGTCGACTTTTGAAAAATCACAGATTTCCCCCCCCCTCAACACCGTACCGTAGTACGAGTTACAGGTGCACGCGCTCTCAGTACGAGTACGTGTGGTTTGTGTCTAGAAACCTTCAAAATGTACACAAACACCGTTCAAATTGCCACTAAAAATACTGGTCAATTGAAGGACTTCACTTGAAAAAGTACTGCTGTATTACTGCACGTCTACAGTAAAGTAGAGTGCAAGGCCCCTTTTGAAGCTCCGCATGGTGTATAGGTGTACCCCATTTCCTCTCGTTACCAATCAAGTTGGATCGTCTAGTCTATTCTTGGCTGAACTGAGTCACATGGGACGCTTAAGCTTCATGTACCACGTAGGTTACCTATGTATGCACAGCATACACGTATGTGCTCGTGACTGATGCTAAAAATAATGGTGCATTGTGCGAAGGTATGTCGCACTTTCTCAAAGCGTTGCCCCTTCTAGAGTATAACTAGGGTGTTGTTGGCAATGAGCCGGCTATCTAATAATAAGCTGTACAATGTACCTACGGGCGCGTGTACATGACGTGTGCAAGATCCGGTCCTTCGCAGCCAATGAATATGATTTTCGCCCAGGAAAAGGCTCAGAACGTGACATGTTGTTAGATGAGAGGGGAAGGGGGTGGGCCGGGCGGATGCCAGCATACATGTACGTGAGAGCTCGTGAGACATTCACAGGCGTACGTGCATACGCACGCACGCACGCACGCACGCACTGGCACCGACCATGAGATTGGTGATGATGAGCGTGACGAAGGGCACGATGAAGATGAGGAAGGAGTTGGGCCAGCCGAAGAAGACGAATCTGTAGAAGGGACTGAGGCCGAAGTCGGTGAGCCTGAGCTTGTACTGGGTCGTGTTGATGTTCCAGTAGCAGATGGGGCCGTCGACGCTCAGGGCGAAGAAGCGCGGCAGGTTGACGAGCGCGCAGGCGCAGATGATGCCGAGGATGGCGAGGCGGACGCGCGTGCGTGTCAGCAGCGTGGTCGCCTTGAAGGGGAAGCAGACGCCGACGAAGCGATGGGTCGACACGGCCACGGTCATGTAGCGAGAGACGAAGCGGAAGACCTCGCCCAGCGGCATCAGATAGGGCGTCACGCGCATCAGCACCGAGAGCCAGCCGAACCAGCCGTACCACTCGACCAGCGCGGGCAGGTTCAGCACCGAGGCCGTGTTGATCAGCACGATCGAGTCGGCCAGCGACAGCACGGCCAGGTACCAGTTGAGGGGAGAGCTCCTAAACGAACCAACTCTCGGCGTACCACCGCGCATTGTCGATGACCTACACAGGTAGTGGCAGAGCATCGGCCTAACGTTTGTACGCATAGCATACCCCAGCTCAATGACCTTCCCGTCTAGAGCTGCATAATTAGCCAAACGGAAGAACGCCATCTGCAATCTATGGCAGCCGCAGCACGAGAAGACCATCGAAGACCTCGATCTAGCGGCTCCATCAAGACTCGAACCCAAGAGGCTGATTTTCTACCACTAGGCCATACGCTGCCCTCAAAAAAGGGTTGGATCGCCCTGCACAAACAAACCACCAGCAAACGAGGTGCGCCCAAAGAGTCACGCCCACCTCATGGAGTGGTGCGTGAAGATGAGCACCGACAGCAGGTTCGCGACCAGTCCGATAACGACGGCGGGCATGCTGATGGCCGCCGTGACGACCTGGACGACGTCGTAGAACTCGTAGACGCTGTCGCAGGTGTCGGCGGTGAGGTTCGCGGCTGACGCGTTGCCGCCGCCCGTTAGGACGTCCAGGACGGACGCGTCGGTGGTCAGCGTGGCCGTGGAGGTGGACGCGACGTCCATGAGGAGCAGCGACTCTCTCGCGCCGTATCTCTTCCCAGCGAGCAAGCCCTCAAGACTTCAGCAGCAGCAGCTCGCTCTCTAGCCTTCGCTAAGGGGTTGTTTGTTTCTGTTTGGGTTTGGGTTTGGGGGGGGGGTTGGGGTGTTTTTTTTTGTGTTTTGGGGTTCTCGCTCGTCGCTCCTTGTGGGCCCGCCTGTTGTCTGAGATACAGATAGAGCGAGAGAGAGCTTGACGCGTGCGCGCGCGATGCCTGCCACTTAGTCGAAATTAGAGGCGCGTGGGGGAAGGGCGCGGCGCTGACCTAAGCGGCTTTTAGCGTCTCAATATTTCCGCAAGGGGTCGGGGGGCGGGGGGGGGCGGGAGGGTATAGGTAGCGTCGTCGGCGGCGGGCCAGGCGCGTCCTGTGAGGAGAGAGGCCTAATAAGTTGTGAAGTAACTAACGCCGGTGCGCCGAGCGAGGTGAGCCGGCGGCGGCGGCCTTTTTTTTCCGGTCGGCGAGCGCGCGGCGCGCCTGTCCACCTCTCTTTCGCGCTAGGATTTCCGAGTTGCGACGGGACGGAACGAACCGTGTGCATTGTTGTGGGCCTGCGAAGCGCAAAAGTGAACAGGCGAACAACGCGCCGTCGTGAGTGATGTCGGCTAATCTCGGCGGGGGACTCTGGGTTTGGGAGCGGGGGGATACCGGCTCGCGTCCGTCACTATTGGCAGCGTCAAAACATCAGCGCGCGTCGACAGCGACGGACCGAAGGTGCCACGCCAGCAGTTCGACCCTCGAGAGAATTTGAACGACGGAGGGCGCGCCGTGAGTAGGCCAAGTCCGGTGGACGAAGTTGCGCTGGAAAAGGAGGAGAGGGAGGGAGGTGGGATGAGGAGGAGGGACGTCGAGACACCGAGTTGGCCATTCAGCCAAAGTGCCGAGCGCCGCCCACCCGTAATTGGCCGGTGGCCCTCGCCCATGGGCGTCTCTCCTCGACTTCGCTCGACGCCCTATCGATCGAAGCGCCGGAGGCGTTTTTCATTAGCCCCCCGCCCGCCCGCTCGCGCGCGCCGCCGCGCCGGCGCGATCGCACGTTAGCGCCAGCGCCAGGGAAGCACCGCGCGAAGTTCAACACGCGCAGAGTTGTTCGGGGCCGGCTTGCCGACAAGGGTCTAGAGGCTTTTGCTCGTTCACGGGGGAGGACTGTTCGGGAAGCCAAGAGAGTCACTCCCGAGAAAGGGCCGAGAGGGAAAAAACACCGGCACGCACGCACGGCCGAGACTGACAAGCCGCCGTCACGAGGCGTCACCACACGTTATCTGGCGATTCGCAGCAGCCTCACATAAAAAGCTCACACAGCTCGAAGTGCAGATAGTACAGAGGGTGCCGGTGGTAATGGATGGAGGGCCCCTGCCGGCGCCCTAGCTAATCAAGCGTCGCCCCCACGAAGACTGGAGGGTGGGGCTGCGTCTGGCGTGGCGATTGCTAATCGGCCTATAAACGAGGGGAGACAGGGACGTCGCAGCGCCCTCCAGCGCAGGAAATGAATTGTTTTTGCGACGACGACGGCATGAAAGCGTAGGCGCGGCGCGCCCCCATGACAGAGGGCGACGTCGACGCAGCGCCGACAAAAGTGAATTGGTAGCGCCGACGACGAGGGAACGAGAGAACGGACTCGTAAGCCCGCCTGTCTGCCGTGTTGTTGTAAACAGCAGGGACAGGGGGCCAACGCAAGTGGGAGTGGTGGTGGGGTGGGGAGTACGCACGCCCCCCTCCAGCCCGAGGTTTCCACGCGTACAACTCGGATCTATTTATACATACACAGGAGCCGCGGCTCGTCTGATGGATGACCCGTGCGGAAACGCGGTGATATACCGCCGGAATTCCAGGCGCACTTAGCGGTGGCGACAACCATAACTCAGCTGTAACTGCTGTAGACAGTTATGTAGCTATACACCATTCATGTAAGGTATTCGACAGGGGCAGCGGATGGCCTAGTGGTAGAGAGTCGGCCTCCTGCGTGCACGGCCCCGGGTTCGATTCTTGAGGGATCCACTAACGAGGATTTTCGTGTCAATGGACTTTCTCGTGCTGTCGCCTCCCTAGATTGCAGATGTCGTTCGTCAGAACGTCTTTGGCGGCCCCTCGTGGCGGCTAATGCATGCGCCTCAAAACAGGAAGGCGTCATGTAGATGGAAATGTTATGAGCCATTGACGACCTCCTAGCGTTGCCCTTAATCCAACAGCAGCGACAAGCTATTCAGCCATGCTGTCACCGATGCAACAACCCAGGCAGGCGGACTTGTACACCCTAAGCCGCGGCAGAGCGCCACAATGCATAGTATTAGCCGTAGTTATAGTCTCCGCCGACAAGGAAGACATCGACTCCAACTCGAGTAGCCGACTCTAGTAGAACCCAAGAGCGGACAGCTCCTACTATAGTCGGATGGGGGGCATATGCGACCCTATACGTCCTCAGCGTGTCGCGTTCCACAAGCGGCAGTTGCCGCCCGGAGGTTGTTCGGTTGTTCCAGGGCCTCATAGACTGGGCCGGGTGGGGAAACGGCGCCTATTCAGCGGCGGTGTCATAAATCGGACGCCCTAGGCCCCCGATGACAAATGACACCGGTTTTACACGGCGGCAGCCGCGCGCCGTTGGGAGCTGCGACGCGCAAGCGACCTTGTTGTTGTTGTTGGATTGGGAAAACGCTAGGAGGCCGTCAATGGCCCATATAGCACACTCGTCTCCATGACGCCTTCCCGTCTAGAGCCGCAGAATTAGCTAAAGACATTTGGAAGAACGGTATCTGTAATCTTCTAGGGCAGCGACAGCACGAGAAAATCCATTGAGAGGAAAGTCCTCGATCTAGTGGCTCCATCAAGAATCGAACCCGGAACCGCTCGCGCAACAAGCCGATTCTCTACCACTAGGCCATATGCCGCCGCGCAAGCGACTTTGACAACGGTTGCTCGCGCGCGCGCGCGCGCTCGACCGCGCTGGCATCATAATCGGAGGACGACGACGATGACGGGGGCAATCGATTAGCAGCGCCGGAGGGAGAAAGCGCCGAGCGGCGGCGACAAATGGATTTGGGCACGCGACCGCCGCTCGCCAACTTCCGCGCGCCGACACGCGCTTCCGTTGGGGGGGGGGGGGGAGGGACGCCGTCCTGCTCTCGGCTCAATCAGACTGCCATTGGACGACAATCAGACGAGACGTCGTAGGACGGAAGGAAGGTGGCTCTTGCCCCCCCCCCTGGTCCCCTCTCTCTGGGGAGAGAGAGAGAGAGGGAGGGTGTCCTCGCCACCAGCCGAAAACTCAAACTCAATTCCGCCATTGGTAGACAGACGAGGACGGGTGTGGCCGCCAATGGCTGGCTGTCAGCGCATCGGCGACGACGGCTCTTAGAGAAGAAGAGAGAGAGAGGGAGTCGGGGTCGTTCACAATCAGACAGACAGACGGCCGGGATGCCATGGCGGTCGTCAGTCAGTTGCGGGGTAATGACGCCGCCGCCATCGCACCGTGTAGGCAGCGGAACGGCGGAATTAGGCACCGCTCCGACCTCCCCCCCACCCCCCCCCCTCGCCCGGCAACAAACTCTCACACACGACCAAGCACAGCCTCCAGGCCTGACGCAAGCACCCTGCCAGTGTCGAAACTGGGCGGGCGCGCGCGAACGCGCACGCGTTTCACGCTCTGACGCGCCGATTGTCTGACGCCAGTCAGTGCCAGCTCGCTATGTATAGAACACAGGGAGCGTGCGCTGAATGGAGAGATGGAGAGAATGGAGGTAAAACGAGCAAAAATGCGCTGCTGCGAAAACAAACCAAACTCCCGCCCCCGTGTTCACATCGGGAGGTTGTTGCGGCAATTCAGTCAAGTAACTGCCCTGGCCGTTTGGTCGGCGCACACGCACACGCACACACCTACACAGGCACATACCTACATACCTACAACACACACATACCTGCATATACACATGGGCGGGTGCAATTATTTCGTCAGAGATTATAAAAATTCCATGTTAGAGAAATGGCTTTAGACTAAAGCCTCTAGTCAGTAACATGCTGCACTGCAATTGCTCAGCATAATACCGGTATCATTGCGGTCTTGTACATATTGCATCGTACATACTGCATCGTACAAACCAAATGAGTCCACCACCGTTTTTAGCGACCATACAATACCGTATGTAGAAAGCAATTGCATCTGCATTGCCTGCACACCACTCATATCACAACAGCACAACTGTAGACACGCACGCACGCAGGCAGTCAACGAAATGTCTCTTTCCCTCTCCACTCAAACGACAGCCTCACACGCAGCAGAAAGTGAAAGCCCTCTCTAGATAGAGTTGACGAGTTTTTTTTTCGAGTGCCCCCGAAGGGAGGCTATTACAACCCGAGGGTGCCATTTGCGCTTCGCCGTCGGAAAAAAAATGAGCGCCATCCACACCCCCGGGAGACGGAATTTTCTGTTAGAGAGGAGGGGCTTGGAGAGTAGAAGCTCAGGGGGCACACAGAGGGAGACAGATATAGATACATACGTGTACATATGTACGAGTACATACGTATATCTGGGGTGGAAGCAGACAGTATTACGCAACAGTTGAATCTCAAGAGAACGGTGCGTAGGTCAGCAGATTGGGCAAAATATGCATAGGTAAGGTACCGTAAATCCTCCAATACAACCCCCCTGCAATAGTGCCCCCGGGTACGGCAAGGTTGAAATAATAGAGCCCCCCCCCCTCCAATAGTGCCCCCGGGGGTAAGGGGTATGTTGTGCCTTGTGCCTTTTATGGCAAAAATATAGTGGTAGGTACATTTATCTCGTGTATACACACTACTACTAACCAATAATAGTACGTTTTAGCAACTATTAACGGTAAATCAACCATTAAATGTGGCAAAAGTGATCAAAATCACCGAAAAATCGGCAATTTTGACAGCGAAACTAGCATTACCATTCAAAATTTTTAGGTTGAAATAATAGAAGCCCCCCCCCCTCCAATAGTGCCCCCGGGTAAGGAGAGGTTGAAAAAATAGTGCCCCGGGGGCACTATTGAGGATTTACGGTAGGTATCGAATTCGAAACCTAAGCATGGCATAAGCCTAAACCCAAGCAAGGCCCAAGCCTCAGCCTAAAAGATCCTAGTCTGCGCCAAAGCAAGGCACATTCTGATTTCTGATGATGATTCTGATTCTGATCTCAGAACCTGATGCGTTCCAACCAAACATTGTGCCAAACACAACCGGATTGGCATTTTGGGTACTCCATGACAACACGAAGGGAACGACTGTCTGTTGCGTCGAGGTGAACGAGCAGAAAACATCAGCCAACCAACCAACCCTCAACGACACTGCGCACACCTATGCCTCCTCGCAACTTCCGTATCGCGCACGAGAATCTACAGTTGAATTGCACGAAACAAAAATCTCCCTCCAGGGATTCAAATGTTTCGAAGTTTGCAAATTCTGGGTAGGCAAACAGGCGACTTACGTCATCGAAGTGGCCAGCAATAGAACTGGCAGTCAGTTGACGCCTTTAGCTTGTCCCCTCCCAGCTTGCTTATTCCCGCCGCCTAGAGCTACCTAGCGAAGCGCGCGCGCGGCAGTTGTTGGGTCCGGGAGTGGCTGGTTCGTACCCAAGAAAGAAACACATTAGGAGCAACTCAAGTCTCCTCAACTATGCATCTGACAATTCAATTTGTATCACAACGACCAAGCCGCGAACTACCCCACTCCTCCTAACCTAACACGATGGGTTTCAGAGTACGGAACAGAGAATGGAAACGCACGCACGCACGCACGCACGCACGCACGCACCGCACGCACGCACGCACGCACGCACGCACGCACGCACGCACGCACGCACGCACGCACGCAGGCACGCAGGCACGCACGCACGCAGGCACGCAGGCACGCACGCACGCACGCACGCACGCACGCACGCACGCACGCACGCACGCACGCACGCACGCACGCACGCACGCACGCACGCACGCACGCACGCACGCACGCACGCACGCACGCACGCACGCACGTGAACGCGCGCCCTACCTAAGAAAGTGCCCCTTCGAGAGGTCACTAAAAATTGTAAGCGCCAAATTGGGCGCGTGTCATAGCAACTTTGTGTCGTACCTATGTGTAAGCAAGAAACTTTCTTTGTCATAAGAAAGAAATAAGAAATTTTGCAGCATGTTTGTTTGTTTAGAACGTAACGCCTACAAGAAGAGAAAAATTGCAAATTCGCAAAAAAATTCGCAAATCGCAAATTTAAATAAATCATGATTCTGATAAATTAATCGGCCATTCTTGCCTGATTGCTCGCGCTGTTCATGGAATGAGTTATTTGTTTGGCTGTGGACAACAGCTAGGCAATATGCTACCGCTAGTTGCGACCAAGAGCAAGAACATTATCAGAATCTTTAATTTTGAAATACTTGTGCCACCGTATGTACAATGCACCCCATGAAACTCTTAGAAAACGTTTTAAATTCATTCACCGTACTCGTCATCGAGAAAAATACCGACAACGAAGTCAATTTATCTTCTTTCAAGCAAGCACTCAAACCAATCGTCCTTTTTTTTTAATGATCAAACATTTTTTTTTAATGTTTGATCTAACATTTACGAATTGTCGCACATTTTCAAAAAAGATTTATTTTGTGGTTACTGTAGCATAGTAGCGCGGGGGGGGGGTGGGGAGGGGGGGGGGGGGGTTTGTTGTTGCTGTGGGGGCTTTTTTTGGTGGTTTTTCTGTTTCTGTGGATTTTTTAAAGTGTTTTTGTTTTTTGATGTTTGGTCTGTTTTTTTTTTTTGTTGCTTTTTTTTTTTTGTTTTTTTGTTTTTATTTTTGTTTGATATGGATGATTGATTATGTTGTTTTTGGCGTTGTGTTTGTGTGTGTGTGTATTTTGTGTGTGGTTTGGATTTGGTTTTGTTTTTGGTTGGTTGTGTTTTTTTGGGTGTTTTTGGTTGTTGTGTGTTGGGTGATGTTTGTTGTAAGGAAAGTAAATGACAGCGTAGGACAACGTAGCCATGTGAAGAGAGAAGAGATGGGTTAGGGGATGAGGAGGAGGAGTCGCCCTGCCGCTGTGGGCTGTCGGCTTGTGGGGTGGATGAGTTGCTGGAGAGCGGCGCGTGTGGGAGGGGTCTGGCGACGCTAATCAATTTGCGGCGGGCTTGTGCGGGTGGGGGGGGGGCGCCGACTGACACAACCAAGGCCTGCCAGCCGTACCTTGCAATTGCAAACTGCTGTCGTTGGTTGCGTGCGTGCCATCGCGTGTGGTGGTGGTGGTGTCGACAAGGTGCGCGTTGACGAGTGACGACGAGCCGCCAGCTCGTGTTACTCGGTCGGCTGGCGTGTCGGCAGTTCTTGTCGACGCTGCCGGGACGACGTAGTCGTCCTGTCCGGCATGGTCTGCTGGCCAGAAAACAGAGAGCTGCGACAGCGCGCTAAGACTGACGTTGACGACGACGAGACGACGAGTCGGCACAGTTGCACGCACGTGCTGACGCGTTGCTCTGCTGGCTAGCGTTTCCGCTCTCGTGTGCTTAGGCTTAGGCTTGCTTAGGATAAGGCTTGCTTAGGCGCGCACACGTGCACACGCGCGCGCACACGTGCACGCACGCACACGCACGTGCACGCACATGCACTCGCGCACATGCACGTACACGCGCACGCGCGTGCACGCGCACGGACTGACAGAAGGAAGGGAGGGGGGTTGCCTTTGTCTCCCCCGATTTTCCCCCCCCCCGGTTTAGAGATATGCGAGACGGAGAGACAAGAGAGAAAAATATCACACCGAAATAACGAAGGCTTGGTGCACATGGTGCATATGGTGCGTATGGTGCATATGGATCGGGTATTCCCCTAAAAGAAGGGATAAAGTGACAAATTCAAGCAAATAAAATGGGAATCAAGGGTCTGGCGAGCGTCATAGGCGACCACGCGCCCAGCGCCATTCGTGAACTGGAAATCAAATCGTTTTTCGGTAAAATAATGGAGTTTTGAACTTTGCGCACAACCTGTCGAAAATAAAATTAAATAAATTCAGGCAGACGCATCGCCATTGACGCATCCATGAGCATCTATCAGTTTCTGATTGCGGTCCGAAGCGATGGCGCCCAGCTGACGAACGAAGCTGGTGACACCACGAGGTTTTATTCATAAATTTTAATTAAAAAAGATAATTACTTTCAACATTCTAATGGTATATGTACTAATTTTCATGCCATTCACATTGCTGTTCCAACATTCGTAGATTGTCATTGTATCCTTTGCTACCGCGAGGCGAATTTTTTTTTTACGAAATACATATTTTTACATTATTATTTAGCCACTTAATGGGGCTGTTCTACCGTACCATCCGCATGATGGACAACGGAATTCGCCCACTGTACGTGTTTGACGGGAAGCCCCCGGAAATGAAGGGGGACGAGCTGAAGAAGCGTCATGAGAGGAGGGCGGAAGCGGAAAAAGAGCACGAAAAAGCTGTCGAGAGTGGTATGCGCCTCTCCGTGCGTGCGCCTGTGTACGTGTGTGGGTCGTGAAAGGAGGTTAGTAGAGGCACCGGCACGCACGCACCTAACAGACACGTACGTACAAGGGAACGCACACACTGTCGTCATCGCTTCAGGCGACGTCCAGCAGATGGACAAGATGAGTCGACGTTTGGTCAAGGTGACGCCTGAGCACACGGCCGAGTGCAAGCGACTTCTCAAGCTCATGAACGTGCCCTTTGTCGAGGTCTGTGCGTTCGCTTGTACGTGTATCGGTGCGTGCGTGCGTGCCGGTGCTTTGGTGTGTGTGTGTGTGTGTGTGTGTGTGTGTGTGTGTGTGTGTGTGTGTGTGTGTGTGTGTGTGTGAGCCTTCGCGCCTAATGCTGTTAAATCGGTCCTTGCGCTCCCAATGCTTGGCTTAGGCTGTACTTAGGCCTTGCTTAGGCGTAGGTCTTACGGATTTCAGGCTCCCTGCGAGGCCGAAGCCCAGTGCGCCGCCTTGGTGAAGGCTGGCAAGGCGTTTGCGACCGCGACAGAAGACATGGACGGCCTAACTTTCGGTTCGACCTTACTACTGAGACACATGACCTTCAGCGAGGCCAGGTACTGCCTGAGTTTGCCTGACTGACACCTCCTCACTACGTAGGTGTACCCAAAAGTGACCAATGGAAATTATCACCACGTGCTGTGTGTGTGTGTGTTCGTTGTGTTTTGTTTTAGATTATATTTATTGGTAAACGAGAAAATAAATTAATATTTTTTACATTTGCATTTAGAAAGATGCCGATCAAGCAGTTCGACCTTGAGCGCGTGTTGGCCGGCCTGGAGTTCAGCATGGAAGAAGTATACTTACTATACGTGCATTAATTAAATTTGATTTTGTTTTATATTTTGCCTGGGTTTTTACGTGCACTGGGGGCTCCCCACCAGTACCTTAACTAACCAGTATTTTTAGCGCTTTCTCTCTACATAAATGTACATAAAATAGTACTCTACATTCAATGTACTAAGGTGGGAGGGGGGGGGGCGCCCGCTTATGTACTCTGATCGCAATGGTGACTACCGTATGCTGTCTCCCTCACAGTGAATATGCAAATTCAGTTCGTCGACTTCTGTATCCTGCTGGGCTGCGACTACTGTGGCACCATCAAGGGTGTCGGACCCAAAAAGGCGTTTGAGCTCATGAAAAAGCACGGCTCCATTGAGAAAATTCTGGAAAATCTCGACAGGACGGTTAGTGCGTGCGTGCGTGACCGTACCAACCGGGAGAATCGATTTGAATTAAATGAGTTAATTAAAATTTCGTCTAGAAATATCCACCGCCTAATGATTGGCCCTATGAGACAGCTCGGAGGCTGTTCCTACGCCCGGAGGTGATGGATTGCGAGAATCTGCCTGTAAGTGGCATACCTGTACCTGGGGGGGGGGTTGGGGGCCCCGCACTATTTTTCCAACACTCACCCAACTCCCCCCCCCCCGACCCCCCCCCCCCAGAATTTTTCCAAGGGATTTTCACTCTGTCTAAAACGATAAAAGTGAGTAAATGTTGGTGTTTTTTACTGCTTTTCAGTGGTATATGACCATAAAACAGCTAAATAACACTGTTTAGACCCTTTTTATACCTGTCTTGACCAAAATTTGTAAGTATAAGTAAAAAAATGGCCAGCTACACCCCCCCCCCACTTTTTTGCTCCAGAGACCCCCACCCAAAATCGGCCAGCTACCTCCCCTTCCCCCCCCCCCCCGCCCACTCTTCCAGACCCGGTTACAGGCCTGGTAAGTGGACCTTTGCGAAACAAATAAATGCTTTTACAAATTTAATTGAAGTGTCGCAAAGGCCTAAACCGAAGCTTTTTGAATCGCTCTGCCATTCTGCATTCGGTCTTCAGCAAAATGTACCCTGTCTGGATGAGGGAGGGGGGGGCTGAATTTTTAACGGACCTAAAAATAGTTAGAGAACGTGGGCATTTTTAATTGGTGTTTGTCATAAAAATGCATCATCAGATGTATAAATAGGTTGGGTGCTGTGGCATAGCTGCTCAACGATGATAAAGTTCAGCTCTCTCCATACATGTAATCTGGGGGGGGGGTAAATTTTGACCTGGGGGCTCCCCCCCTTCCCAAAAGTTACCCCTCCCCCGCCCCCCCCCCCCCAACCATCCCCCCCCCCGAATTTTTCGAAAGTTTTCCGGCCTATCTACAACTGTAAAAATAGTGTATTTTTTGTCTTTTTTTGTGTTTTTTTCTATCTTAAAACCGTTAAATAACGCTATTTATATCCTACTTTGACCTATTTTTGACCAAAAAGTGCCTATTTAGACACTATTTAGGTACACTTTTTTACCCTCTGACACCCCCTCCCTCTTCAAATCTGCTTACCCCCCCCCCCCCCCTTCACTTCAAAAACCCGGTTACATGTAATATGTATGCTCTCCCGACAAGCCCCCCCCCCCTTCCCAACGCACGCACGCACTTGCCCATGCACCCTTCCTCTGGTTCAGCAGGACTGGTCGGGAGGTCGTCCGGACGTGGAGGGTCTGGTGGAGTTCATGGTGCGGGAGAAGGGCTTCAGCGAGGAGCGCATCCGCTCCGCAGCCGCCAAGCTGACCGCCGCTTCCGAGAAAAAACGGCAGGGCCGCGTCGACGACTTCTTCAAGCGGACCACCACCCTCTCCGTCAAGAGGAAGGTCCGTGCCCCTAACCCTCCCCCCCCCCTCCCCCAAATCGGACGGGCAGACGCACGCACAGACAGACAGACAGAGAGACAGACAGACAGACAGAGAGACAGACAGACAGACAGACAGACAGAGAGGGGGAGAAGGCATGAGCTGAGAGCGTGGACTGGAACTTACTGTCATCCGGTAGGCCGAGTGGGGGGGGTTGGTAATTGATGTTTAAGGAAGGGGGTCTCTAGAGCAAAAAGTGGGGGTAGATGTACACAATGGAAAATTTTCCACCGAAATACCGTTGAAATAGGCACTTTTTGCGAAAAAAAATGGGGTGGGTGTAGACTGGAATGCGAGAGTGCGCCTTGGTGTATGCCTGTGCGTGCTCGCGTGCTGGTGCGTGTGTCGGTGCGTTCATGTACGTGCGTGAGTTCGTTTTTTTCAGTCGACAGAGGAGGCAGCCAAGAAGGCCAAGGGCAAGGCACCGGCCGCCAAGCGGGGCAAGAAGCGATGAAGCGATTGATCTCTGATCTTTACTGATCGCCTATTCTCATTTCGCTATTGATCCGTATTGATCACGTCCTTGACCTTTGATCCTTAAGATCGTTCTCAATGCTCGCTTGGGACGTGTGTTGGAGTGCTGGCAGTAAAGTAAAAAA
This sequence comes from Paralinhomoeus sp. GSCO2_6, assembly GCA_030248085.1. NCBI lineage: Eukaryota > Metazoa > Nematoda > Chromadorea > Monhysterida > Linhomoeidae > Paralinhomoeus > Paralinhomoeus sp. GSCO2_6. Next base: position 98,052 of record JASAMY010001288.1, on the reverse strand, counting down.
AAACATGGGTATTGGCAGACATATTAGCAGTCTATTTGTGCGTGCGCACTCGGCCGAGGGGTGCGGTTAATGTAATGGCGGCACTTTTGACGGTGGCTCGCGCGCACAGGATGCGTGCGTGCGCGCGCGCCGCTCGAAACTTGGGGTAGTATACAACGGTACACACGCACGCACACACACACAGCTTGGCTGTGCGTGCGTGCGTGCGTGCGTCGTCACACAGCGCTGCGCGCGTCAACCCAACGCAGCGCCTCCTCTCTCCTCCAATTCGCAGCGAAGAAGTTCTACTAGTGCGAACACAAAGAGAGACCAACAAACAACGCCACGGGTGTTGCGGAATTTTTGTCGAAAAGCCCACTGCAACCAGCCCCATTGAGAGAGAGAGAGAGAGAGAGAGAATTCTAAAAATTTTGAGTAAAAAGTGGCAGCTCAAGTTGACTAGCTAGTGTGCTAGATTCTGGTATCTCCCATGTGTCTAGTCTAGTTTAATGGAGCAGCAGCAAAGACTACAGAGGTTGGTGGGAGGGTGGGCAAAAATTGAGGCCTTCTTCTAGTTATGTACAATGTACATACGTTGTACATACATGTACAGTCGAGTAAAACAAGCATGGATGAGTGTATACTCTCTCTCAACCATTTAGTTCACTCACATTCATTTGTGCAAACCACTGTAGCTGTTGTATATTTTTTGTCAGACCTCTCCACGAATAGTTCCGTTCCACTTGTAAGAAGACAGTTCCGATGTTGGGAGGGGGAATTTCCCCTTCCCCCTCTGGATCTGCCACTGAATGTTGGTCCAACATTCCAGCAATTCCTCTGATTCTGGTGTTTGGTTTCAGCGCGCTGATCCACACTGGAGGGGAGGGGGCCATACCTGTAACCGGGTCTGGAAGAGTGGGGGGGGGGTGAAGGTCAAATTCGGGGGGGGGAGTGTCTGGAGCTAAAAGTGGGTGGTAGCTGGCCATTTTTTGAGTTATACTGGTACTTTTGGTTAAAAATGGGTATAAATAGGGTGAAAAGACAGGGTGAAAATCCCTTGGAAAAATTCTGGGTGGGGGTTGGGTGGGTGTTGAAAAAATAGTGGGGGAGGGTACCCCCAGGTACAGGTATGCAGGGGCAGGGGTGTCATAGTTAGACTTTTGACATGCGCGCATGCTTTCGTCTGTGTAACTATGACGCATGTATGGAAGTTGAATTTCAGCGCTAGGAGCGAAAGGACCAGCGTTTCCGATGAGCTGACCGGGTTGCACCTTTGTTCTGTGGAACATGAGGTCAGTTTTCATCATTTTTTTAGTTTTTGGTACTGTGCATTTATGTAAGAATTTTTTGCAGGATGAGTGCCAAATGTCAGTACGTTTGTGTGATTTCACACTTGGTGTTTATGGGTGTACCTGAACGTGTACCTGTGCGTAGGGTTGTAGTGGGGGAGGGGAGCTATCATAGACTTTTCGATGAAGGTTTGTGGGAAAATCGAAATATTTTGGTGTGCAAATTAGAATTTCACTTATAGAGGGTACACTAGCATCGCCAGGGGGGGATGGGGGGGGGGCTCCTCCGCTGGCGTGTCCAGGAGTAGGGGTACCCATTACCCCTCCCGAAATCGGAAATGTGGAGGAAAAGAGTAGGAAAATGGGCAAGGCAATGGGAGAAAAAACCTGTCTAGCGGACCTGCTTTTCCACATAAAAATGCCTGTAAATGGTCGAAATTTTCAAAACTGACAAAGAGTGCCCCTTCCATTTGAAAATCCTGTCTATGCCATTGAAAGGTACTTCTTCGCCCAATGTAGACTAAAAAAGACCGATGCATGCAGGCAGTATGGTCTGTAATTTAATCACGGGAAGTTTTAAAATGCGGTTTTATTGAGGTTCTGAAATAAATGGTGGGGGGGGGTATGCATGCAAACCATTGGCTGGGATTGGGTCTGCCAGAGGGGGGGGGGGGGTAGTGGTGACTGTGGGAGGGTTGGTAGGGCATTAATCTCATTAAGTTGGCGCGTATGATGAGTGCAGCATATGTGTTAGTTTTATAGCTAACGTTTGCATTGCACTGCGCGCTTTTGCACCGTCTGCACTGAGTACACGTTCAGCTTTATCGCTGCAAATGTGGCCAACATCTTGCAGTTTCAATCTTCAAATTTAAATTCCTCTTCACGCCACAAACAGTTCCCCCTTCCCCACTGTCTGTCTCTATGTCTGTCTGTGCGTTTGCCCGACTCCTGTTGTCTTGTTTACTTGCGTTTGCAGACTGGAATTCGCGATGACTCATCATCCCTGGTTGCACCGCCTGGACAAGGTCGCGCTGCCGCATTCGAGCAGCAGCAGCAGTCGGCCCAGTTTCTCGATCTGCTCAGACAGCAGCCATCAGTCATTAGGTCCGGGCCCACGACGACGAGTAGTTGCACTTACCAGCTGTGAGTCAGCAATTCCCCCCCCCCCCCACTCTGCAGCCCCAGAGAGAGAGAGAGAGAGCGTCGAATTCAGGAGGGGTGGGGTGGGGCGATTTTCGAACGCAACAACAACACAGTGAGGGGAGTGTTGTGCACGCGCGCGCGCAGACGGGAGGAAAGCTGACGCGCCTTTACACCCCCGCCACGGGCCCACAATTCACTTTACACTTTTGCGGCGCGCGCGAGCGAGCTTGGCCCCTCTCTCTTTTTTGGCATGTCTGCCGAAGAAACACCGTACTTCAATGAGCAGTCAAACAATGCTTCCAGCAGCGCTAATTCCATTGTGGAGACGCCACCACCACTCCCGGTGGTGATTGGCACTGCTGCTTCATTGCTGCCAGGCGCCCAGCACCCGACAGAGCAGCATCAGTCCATGCACATTGACGTTCAAGTGACTGACACTCCACAGCAGCACCTCCTGTCATTTGGTGGTACGGTGTCTGACTCAGATGCAGTCATTCAGTGGTGCAGAGGCGCCTCTTGTTCAGCAGCTGAAAGCTCGGTCATCAAGTCACTGCCTTCAAGTCAGGACCAGCAGCAGTCACTCAAGTCACCCCACGAGCCCAGTACTGCTGCTGAGACTGCCCCAGCAGTGTTCCAGTTCTCTCCGTCCACCTATGCAACCATGTCCTCACAGCACCTGCACCACCACCCTCAGCAGATCTTTGCATACACCTCTGCAATGCCAGTGGCAGCAACTCCGTCCATGGATTACCAGCAGTCAGTGGCTGGGCAGCACAGGGCGACCACTGTCATGCCTCCGGATCCATATGCGATGGTGGCAGCGGCACAGCTGGGCCTTGGTACTGCCTCAGGGTTGGTCGAGGACCCAAGAATTTTGTACCAGAGGGAGCTGCTGAGCTCGGTGGAACTGGACACACACCAGCAGCTCTCTGTACAGCAGCAGCAGCAGCAACAACAACAACAGCAACAGAACAGACAGGACGTTTTGGAGGTGAGCACATGATTCTACGAACATTTGCTCGCCATAGAATGCCACCTCTTTTCTCTTCAGAACGTCTTTGCGCCCTACACCTTTTCGGCTCTGCCTTTCCCAACCAGTGCCAGTCGCTTTGCACCCTCTGGCATGATTCTGGACCAATCTGGTCGTATGAGCCTCAGTGGTGGTGGTGGTGGTGGAACTGCCACTGGAGCTACAGGGGACATGGTCACATCAGATGTACTCTCAGTGGTGGAACAGCAGCCACCATTGATATCTCCCACGGAGCAGCCATCAACAGTGGGCAGCCGACGAAGGACGTCTTCTGTTCTCTCAGTTGGGGAGCCGTCTATCAGTGTTGACATCCCTAAAATGTGGGTTTGTCCATGTACCATAAAACCCTACAGTAGGGCCTTACCCCTATGTACAGTGAAGCTGAAATTATAGTGCTCCCACCCAGCCCAGTGATAGGGAGGCATGTTTTGTTATGTGCTTTATAATGAGCAACTACAGTAATCGGTAGTACGTACATATGTACTTTGTGTGTTCTCTAGTGCTACACCTATTAATAAGAGACATCTCAGCGAATATTGACAGTAAATCAACCACAAAAAGTGGGTGGGGTGGGATTGTGAAATTCGCTTTTTCATTAGAAATGACAAAGTTCAATTTACACTGTACTTCCTCTCCTTCCAACAGTGTCCCTTTCTCCAATAGTGCCTCAGGTAAGGCAAGGTTAAAACTACAGTTTCCCTGGGGCACTACTGAATGATTTACGGTATTTGTGTAGGCTTCTGCCGACATGACTATTACTGTCTCTGCACGCCCCCGCAATTCGTCAAAACGAGTTTGAACCTGTAACCCCCGCCCACTCAATCGCTGTCACACTGCCCTTCCGCTGCGTGCGCCACCCACGCACGCGCGAAACATAGAAACATAAACATGAAACAACAACAAAAAAAGAATTTTAGATTCACCCAGGTGGGTTTCCAGTATCATTTGGAAGCGCCCATTTCCACGAGTGTTCGCAAAGAAGACGACAGACTCACGTATGTCAACAAGGGACAATTCTATCACGTCTCACTCGAGTACATTGCCGATCCGGATACGGTAGACTGCACTGAGGTCGTCAGGGTACGTGCGTGTGTGCGTGCGTGCGTGCGTGTTGGTGTGTATATCGGTACGTTGTTGGATTTGGGGCAGCGCTAGAAGGCCGTCAATGGCCCATATAACATAGCATGCCCATCTCCATGACGCCTTCCCGTCTAGAGCCGCAGGATCTGCCAGAGACATTCGGAAGAACGCCATCTGTAATCTAGGGCATTGACAGCACGAGAAAATCCATTGAAAGGGAAGTGCTCGATCTAGTGGATCCATCAAGAATCGAACCCAGGACCGTGCGCTCAAGAGGCCGATTCTGTACCGCTACGCCATACGCTATATGGCTGCGTGCATGCGCACCCAATAAAGAATAACTTCCAAATTCAGTCGCAACTCATGGTGGTATTTCGAGACGAGAACACAGCGGTGCCGCACAACAAGTGTTGGCAGCTTTGGCACAACAGTAGTCAATCGAGGATTCTCGACATTGGTTTGTCGTTTTTGCTTTGTTACTCTCCATTACTTCGTCAGTGTATGTATTATGCCTTGTTGTTATTGTCGGATTAGGGGCAACTCTAGGGGGCCGTCAATGCGACCCGTATAGCACACCCATCTCCATGACGCCTTCCCGTCCAGAGCCGCAGAATAAACCAAAGACATTCGGAAGAACGCCATCTGTAATTTAGGGAAGGTTGTATACGTTAGGCTTTAGTGACAAACAAGAATGTTTCAGTGACAGCACATAATGAAGGATTCGTACGTTCAGACCGGGGGGGGGGTGCCACTCCGCGCTTTTATAATGGGCGCGCGTGTTCAGTTTTTGCGCACTCGCCGCCACTCGCCAACGCGCCCCGCGGATTGCATCAAAATTGGTGGCTAAGTAGGAAAATCACGGGCTACAAGATGGCGTTAACAGTTTCTAGCCGCTTTGGAATTTTCGCGAGAACAGTCGCATTCTTCTGTCGCGGTGTAAAAAACGCGCTTTACAGTAAATTTATGCCCAGCGTAAAAGTTTTTATTAAAGGCCAAATTTAAAAATCTAAAAGACTAGGATTACGGGTATTGCCCTGAAGTTAATTTCATCCCATTATAGCTCCGCTCCAGCACGCACCCAGATGGCAGGCCAGAGCGAAAACTGAAAATCCACTTTTCGCGCCATTTGGTACCAAAACTTAAACGTCCATTTCTAATCAAAAAATAGTTCAAATTAAAACAAATATGGGCTATGTATAACCGCCTCGACGTCCTCTTTCGAATGCCGCATAGCGCGCCGCGCTCCGACCTACGGTCAACCGCAAGGCGCCTGTAAGCGGTCTCGGGTGCCAAAATCGGTCAAAAATACAAATCTTCTGAGTTCAGGTTCTCAGCGCTGGGGAGGAGATTCGAAAATCCGCTCGACAAAAAGTTTTCTCCTACCTCGACTACGAACCACGAAAATCTCATCGCTGGGCGATAAGCATGCAGACCTGGCTAGTCCAAAAGGTGTGTTTTGTGTCCATTTTCCATTGTAATTGCAATCTTTTAAGTCTATTTTCTCACGCATTTGTTAATTATATCCAAAACGGTTGTGCAATTTAGATTCGCCTCATCATGCTGAACAACCGGACGTGCGATCGACCAGGTTTGGAAACTTTTTATTTTCTTGAGTTTTGAGCACCCCAATTCTGGAAGTTGGAATAACTACAAAAAATAAAAAGTTTCCAAACCTGGTCGAATCGCACGTCCGGTTGTTCAGCATGATGAGGCGAATCTAAATTGCACAACTGTTTTGGATATAATTAACAAACGCGTGAGAAAATAGACTTAAAAGATTGCAATTACAATGAAAAATGGACAAAAACACACCTTTTGGACTAGCCAGGTCTGCATGCTTATCGCCCAGCGATGAGATTTTCGTGGTTCGTAGTCGAGGTAGGTAGAAAACTTTTTGTCGAGCGGATTTTCGAATCTCCTCCCCAGCGCTGAGAACCTGAACTCAGAAGAGTTGTATTTTTGACCGATTTGGCACCCGAGACCGCTACAGGCGCCTTGCGGTTGAACCGTAGGTCGGAGCGCGGCGCGCTATGCGGCATTCGAAAGAGGACGTCGAGGCGGTTATACATAGCCCATATTTGTTTTAATTTGAACTATTTTTGATTAGAAATGGACGTTTAAAGTTTTGGTACCAAATGGCGCGAAAAGTGGATTTTCAGTTTTCGCTCTGGCCTGCCGTCTGGGTGCGTGCTGGAGCGGAGCTATAATGGGATGAAATTAACTTCAGGGCAATACCCGTAATCCTAGTCTTTTAGATTTTAAATTTGGCCTTTAATAAAAACTTTACGCTGGGCATAAATTTACTGTAAAGCGCGTTTTTACACCGCGACAGAAGAATGCGACTGTTCTCGCGAAAATCCAAAAGCGGCTAGAAACTGTTAACGCCATCTTGTAGCCCGTGAAATTTCCTCTTAGCCACCAATTTGATGCAAATCCGCCGGCGCGTTGGCGAGTGGCGGCGAGTGCGCAAAAACTGAACACGAAAAACGGCGGAGTGGCACCCCCCCCCCCCTGGTTCAGACTGTTCGTATCCTTTCGTTATTGTAAACGCGCGTCATTAACAAATAAGAAATGCGCTAAAAGTAAAGTGAAACAGTAAAACGAACAGAGCGGGGTGGGGTAGTTGTTGATTTTGCACATCGTGGGTTTAACCAATTGGCGTTACTTTGCTGTTCTATGCTCATACAACACTCATTGGAATATTTTTGTCCCTCGTTCAGATGCCCCATTTTTTTTTACTATTCTCATTTACTTTGCTTAACTTTTTCTTTTAGAAGAGCGCCAGTGCATAGGCATCACCAGCCCCATAGAAAGCCTCGCCCATAACGCAGTTCAATTTCATTGGAAACCAATGGAACAGCCCGCCAGGGTGCGTTTGTCTTGTCTCTATTTGTTTTTTGTTTTTTTTTTTACAATTTTTTTTCCTTGATTTGTAGATCGCTATCGCAGTCCAATGTCTCAGCACGGACTTTAGTAGTCAGAAAGGCGTGAAAGGCCTACCATTACACCTGCAAATCGATACCTATAACGTAGGCGTTCCTACTGCGAATGCCAACAGTGGAGAAATGCTAGTTGCTGTCGGGGACAACAACAACCATGGCAATAATAATAATAATAATGCTGCGGCTGACAATAATAAGAACCCCACCAACACCACCCCCATCGACAGAGGCTACTGCCAGATCAAGGTCTTCTGCGACCATGTACGTGAGCAGGATTGTATGTCTGTCTGCGTGTCTGTCCATAGGCTCCTTGTGCGTGCGTGCGTGCCTGCCTGCTGGCGCGTGCGTGCGTGCGTTCGTGCTGTCGCGTGCGTGCGTGCTGGCGCGTGCGTGCCGGTGTGTGGTGCGTGCCGATGAGTGCGTGCGTGCCTGCTGGCGCGTGCGTGCCGGTGCGTGCGTGCGTGCCGGTGCGTGCGTGCGTGCCCTTACGCGTCAACTGTTGCAGGGCGCGGAGCGCAAGATGCGAGACGACCACCGCCGCGTGCTGAAAGGCTGGGGTTTCTTCGCTATCTTTCTAGCCTCTGGCGCAAAGCCTATGCCGAGCCTAGAATCCGTTAAGCCTAATTCCCAATTTCAGGCAGGAAAAAGTACGACCCCGCCGCCAACCATCAGCGCATGGAGCGCTCGCCCTTCTATCACATGCGCGATTTGAGCAAGCCTGCCGCATTGTTTGTGCCGGGACAGTTTACGGAGTTGGAGGAAAAGGTGGCACACGTACGTGCTGGCACGCACGCACGCACTGGCACGCACGCACACACACACGGACTTACTGTCGAATTCTTTGACAGAGCTCCCTCGAAGCGCTCTTCGCGTCGACGCGCACCGAAGCGCCCGAGCGAAAGCGGTCGCGACCCAATTCAGAGCAGAGAGGTGCGTGCGTCCGACGCACACGCACGCACGCACGCACGCACTCAAGGCACTGTACGAAACGCGTTTCTAGGTGGGTCCACACCACAAATGCTGGGCTGGGTGGGGATGGAAGGTGTGTGCGGTGTGTGTGTGTGTGTGTGTGTGTGTGTGTGTGTGTGTGTGTGTGTGTGTGGGGGGGGGTGAGTGTGTGTGACGCCGCCGCACGCACGGCGCGCACGCGCACGCACTGGCGCGCACGCGCGCACGCACTGGCGCGCACGCACGCACTGACACGCACGCACGCACTGACACGCACGCACGCACTGACACGTCGTCCTGCACGCACCGCGCGCCGCCGCCGCCTGCCGCCGCCGCCTGGCCGCCGCATGCCTGGCGCGCACGCACGCACGCGCACGCACGCACGCACTGACACGCACGCACGCACTGACACGCACGCACGCACTGGCACGCATGCACTGGCGGCACGCACGCACTGGCGCGCACGCACTGGCACGCACGCACCGGCACGCACGCACTGGCACGCACGCACTGGCACGCACGCACTGGCACGCACGCTCCGGCACGCACGCACTGGCACGCACGCACCGGCACGGACGCGCTGGCTGCAGTGCTGGTCTACTTGCGCCTGCGCGGCGGCGAGGAGGTGTACGAGGCGGTGCACCTTCGGCCGCCCAGCGTCGAGAGTCTCCGAGCGGTGCTGGCCAAAAAGTGCTCCCTCCGGCCCGACAGCATCGTCGAGGTCAGGAGGCGCAACTTGAAGGGGTGCGTCGTGTTTGGAGTTTTTTTAATACCGTAAATCCTCCAATGGTGCCCCTCCTACGGGCACTGTCCTTTGAGCCTCTCGCCCTGAACCGGAGCGGTATTGGGGGGGGGGGGGCGGCCCACTGCTAGCGCAAGCTTTCTGTGGATGGGCGGGTAATATTGGCAGAGCACCTTTCGTTCGGGGGGAGGGAGCGTTGCAGTGGGGGGGTGAGTTCCAATCATAACTGTAACCGGGTCTGGCAGAGTGGGGGAGCATACATGTAACTGGGGGGCTTTAGGGGGCCCCACTATTTTTCCAACACCCCCCGCCCCAGAATTTCCCCAAAGGGTTTTCATCATGTCGAAAACGGTAAAAGTGAGTAAATGTTGGTGTATTTCAGTGCTTTTCAGTGTTATATGACCATAAAACAGCTAAATAACACTATTTAGAGCCTATTTATACCCATTTGTGACCAAAAATTACCAGTATAAGTCAAAAAGTAGTCGGCTACCCCCAATTTTTGCTCTGGCGACCCCTCCCCCAGAATTTGGCCATTTAGCCCCCCCCCCCTCCCCCCACTCTGCCAGACCCGTTTACAGGTATGGGGGGGGGGGGGGGCTAAATGGCCGAATTCTGGGGGGGGGGGGGTGCCTGGAGCAACAAGTGGGGTAGCTGGCCATTTTTTACTTATACTGGTGCATTTTGGCAAAAAAAAATGGGTATAAATAGGCTCTAAATAGTGTTATTTAGCTGTTTTATGGTCGTATAACACTGAAATACACCAATAATCACTCACTTTTATCGTTTTAGACAGAGTGAAAATCCCTTGGGAAAATTCTGGGGGGGTGGGGTGGGGGTTTGGGTGGGGGTTGGAAAAATAGTGCGGGGAGGGTAAACCCCCGAACCCCCCCCCCCAGTTACAGGTCCAGTTACATGGTACTATTGGTCTGAAAAGGACATAATCTTTTAGCAAATTTTAGCAATCTGGAAGAGTTGAAAGGCTTGCTGGGACCCCCCCCCCCCATGCCCAGGCCCATTTACATGTATGATTCCTCATTCATGAGAATTTAGAGTATTGATTGTCCGAGATTCGATCAATTCTTAAGCAATTAGCATTATTAAAATCGAGAATTTGCATATTCGCTGTTGACACAATTAAATATGTATGTTCAGCATTACGGCCTATTTGGACGACGAAACGTTGGTGCACTACTGTAACGAGGACGCCTTTGATGTGGATTTGAATTTTAAAACGAATTTGAATTCGCTCTGTTCCGATCAGCAGCCACCCGTGGTGGTCACCCTCGTTGAAGCGGACCTCATAAAGATGTGATAACATTTTGAAATTTTAATTTTGAAAAGTGAGAAAAACTGAAAGTGAAACTATGGGTCGCCATATTGCAGCAGTTCAAACTTGAAATCAGTCAAAAAACACAAAATGGTGACAAACAAATAAAACGGAGATAACATGTTGCGTTATAGAGTAGTTGAGCGCGCAAATTTGAATTTTGAAATTAGAGTTATTTGCTCAGATTTGCAATTCGAATTTGCGCGCAGTTTGCGCGTCAGAGAAAATATAGAATATGTTGAATAATTTTTTGCGCATTGACCTGTGCTGTTTGCGCGATATTTGCGCTGTGCCTTTGTCTGTGTAGTGATTTTTGCGCCAAGAAAATTCCTACCGTAATCTAGAGAAGTAACACTCAACGAAAGTATTCTTAGTATATGAAAAACAACTGAAAATGACGATTGAAAGGAGCTTTACGCTGGCTATTGTCAAGCCAGATCTGTTGGCGCACCGCTTGTTTTGTCGACAGTTCCTGCATGAACTGTGCAAGCTGAGAATGGTGAACCTTTTTTTCTTCTTGGGTTACCCCCCCCCCCCCCCATACATGTAACTGGGGGGGGGGGGGTAACCCCCACCCCCAGCCAGAATTTTACCCCTACACCCAGCCCCCCCCCCCCAGAATTTTCCTGAAGTTTTCCAACTTGTCTACAATTGTACAAAGTAGTGTATTTTTCATCTTTTTCAGTGTTTTTTGACCCTAAAACAGCTAAACAACGCTATTTATAGCCTTGTTTACCCTTTTTTGACCAAAAAGTGCCTATTTAGACCCTCTTTATGTACTCTTTTTTACCCTCCGACACCCCCCTCCCTCTTCAAATCTGCTTACTCCCCCCCCCACACCCCCAGAATGGTCTCCGACCCCCCTCCCCCACTTCAAAAACCCGGTTACATGTATGACCCCCCCCGCCCTCCCCAGTCGAAAATGTGACACCCTCATAATTTCTCTCACGCTCTTTTTGAAGAAAAAACGGTCAAAAATGTGCCAAAATCAGTTTTTTTGCGTCCTTTTGTTGTTTTAACCGTGAAGCGCGAAAATGGAGCTATTTATGCCCCATGTTGGATCCCCCACCCCCCCCCCCCCTCGAAGGCCCGTTTACCCCCTCCCCCCACCACCACTCACCAGGTTACAGTATGCCCCAGGGCTTTTAGTTGTTTTCAGTACGTATATACACTCTATTTGAGCAAAAAGCAGGTACATTTCGCGTTTGTTTTATTCCATTGACGGTGAAAATTTCAGTTTACAATTTCGGCATTCGTCAAAAAGCGACTGTCCACAGCAGAGGCTTGCGAATTTTACGCCGCCCACGAAAGTTTGTCCCCTTTGCTGTTGCAATCTGTTTAAAACACTTTATGCGTAAACTTTGATCCTTTTTTCGTTCTTTTTTTCACATACCGTAAACTCTCCAAGAGTGCCCCTATGGCAGTATACTTTCAACTTCTAATATCCACCCGTGGTCACTATTGAAGCATTTGTGGTACATTCTTGTTTCTTCTGCATTGTGCGTTGTTCTTTTATTCTACACCTTTGACTGAAAAAAGTTGTTTTGCGTGACTTTTCTTTCGTTTATTTCCATCAATCCGTCAATCTGCAATCTTCACGCCCAATAATACTGCACCATGGTGCAGTAGCGTGCAAATCCACGTAGGAATGCGACTTGCAAACGCCCAATAAAAAGTTGTTTTTCAGCGTGGGTTCTTGATAAGTAGAGTTGGGTGGGTGTGGCACGCACGCACGCACGCACGAACGCGACTCTGGGATTCCGTCTTTAGCGCGATTCTTTTACGGTCGCCTAGTGGCGCACATGTCCAGCGGTCCCTCACTGGCGCTACTCTTGTCGGCTTCGGGTATTTTTATTTACTATTACCATAAATTTTTGAATAGTGCCCGCTTTCGATATTCTCTCCCCCCCCCACCCTGCATGCCCTGGGTGCCCCTTCAGGGGTAGCGGGTATGTGATGCTATGCGCCTCATTTCGACAAAAAAACTAGTAGGCTACATGTATTTGGTGTATGCATAACTACACCCAATAATTAGAGACATTTCGACAACATAAATCATTAATCAACCATCAAATGAGGAGAAATAAAAAAATACTGCCAATTTAGACAGCGAATTTTCCATCACCTCTAGCAATATTGCCTTTTTGTGCCCTCCTCCCGAGGTTGAAAATCGGTTGGCTCTTGGGGCATTTTTAGAGGATTTACAGTAGTGTTATTATTTTTGCGCATTTGCTCATTTTTCTCTCGTCGACAGGCTCGTCATCGTCGACAGTTGTCGGGGCGCTGCGCCGACAGCTCGGCAGAACCAAAGTCTATGAAGGCGTCTTTGCCGAGCCACACAGTTGGCGAGCGCAATTCGGTCTGACGGATACGAGAAATGGGCTGCACGCCTCCGGTGGGCATTGTTGGTTTTGTTAGAATTAAATGAAAAAATTGAATAAATTATGTTGCTCCTTGGGAGCGAAACTGTTGGTGGTGAAGAGGTGGCGCTTTTGGGGGTGGTGTGCAATCGATTTGTTGGTTTGGGTAGAGTGGAAAATTGGCACCCCCCCCCCTTCAGTTAGTGTCATGTGAAATTTACCCAATTTAGTGCTACTTTTGCATGTGTTAGGCGATGAGAGGTGTGGCTGTGTAGGCTTACTACGGCTCGCTGTTTGTTCGAATTAAACGAAAGCGAACACTATTAACTATTGTTAATTAATTTTAATTATTTTAGACTCGTCCGATTCCGCTCGTTTTGAGGGACGCTTCTTTTTTGGCGACGTCGATTTTTCGGCTTTGCTCCAGCGTGAAATTGATGAGAACGAGCTTGTTCAGTCCGTGTTTAGCTAGGCGCTAAGCTAATTGGTGCTAGCTAGCGATTAGTTGTTAGCTGTTGGTTGTGCTGTTGTCGTAATCGGTGCAATTTGCATGTTGCGCGTTGTAGTCAGTGTAGTGCGATGAAAAGGAATTTGCCAATTTAGGAATTCAACACATGTGGACGTTTGCAGGCATGCGTGTCGTCTGCCTAGGAGTGTAGTTTTGTTCTCCAGAATGTTCTCCGGGTTTCGAGTGGTTGGGAACGGTTTGACACCCCCATTTGCAAGTGTTGTTGTGTGTGTGTGGGGGGGGGGCAGCGTATGGCCTAGTGGTAAAGAATCGGCATCTTGCGCGCAAGGTTCTGGGTTCGATTCTTATTGGATCCACTACACTGAGGACTTCCCTTTCGATGGATTTTCTCGTGCCATCGTTGCTGTAGATTATAGATGGCCTTCTCCCGAAGGTTTTGGCTAATTGCGCTGCCCTAGACAGGAAGGCGTCATGGAGATGCGTATGCTATATGAGCCATTGACGGCCTCCAAATTGCCCCTAATCGAACAACAAGTGTTGTGGTGGTTGTATTGGAAGTGGTATGGTATGCGAAGCTTTCTCGGCGCTTTTTTCGTCGCTTACACCAGTCCTTATTTGGATCAGTAAGTAGTGTTGTTTGTAACTTGTAAGTAGTCACTCAGTAAGTAAGTAAGTAATCGACCTTGTTGTTGTCGGGTTAGGGGCAATGCTAGGAGGCCGTCAATGACCCATATAGCATACCCATCTCCATGACGCCTTCCCGTCTAGAGCCGCGTAATTAGCCAAAGACATTCGTAAGAACGCCACCTGTAATCTAGGGATGCGAAAATCCGTTGATACGGAAATACATGGAAAGGGAAGTCCTCGATCCATCAAGAATCGAACCCAGAACCGTGCGCGCAAGAGGCCGATTCTCTAGCACTAGGCCATTAAAAAAAAATTTGCAGGTGGCTGCAAAAAAAGGTGAATATGTGACGCTCTTGTGGTGAAGTCCAGTTTGAAAAGGAGTGGTATTAAGGCATGCCCCACTGATTTCTGGCCACTTCCACATTGTAGCTGATCAACTTCAGTTTGAACAAACCATGTATAAAATCTAAACCTCATGCAGCAACACGTCACATATTCGGCGTTTGTTGTGTGAGCCATGTCACTCAGTCAAGCCAACCAAAGCACAAACGTCCATCAACTCATGTACCTCTTCTCTAACAAGACGTTATTATTGCCCATTACCATGAACCTGACACTGCCAAAGTATGTCCTGCATAATCAATTGGTGCCCCATGCTAAAACGTGTTACATGTGGATTGGTGATGATGTACAGTTACTAATGTGTAGGTGAGACATACAATATGTACTACAATCCTGCTCCATTCCCTTCTGACATTCCACCCAATGACAAACTGTTCATCCAACATTTGTGTTGTGCCCTCAGCCATTTGTGTAGTGCCCTAATGCATGTGTGTGTGCTGCGTGCGTGCGTGCGTGCGTGCGTGCACGCGCGCATGCATACGTGCGCATAGGGGTTCCATGGACATGTGCTTATTTCTTGCATTTCAATCTATGTAAATGTCAGCCAGTTCGAGTCGCCATTATTTTCGCTGCACATTTCCATTGCGGGTGAACACAACAAACGCCGAATATGTGACGTGTTGCTGCATGAGGTTTAGATTTTATACATGGTTTGTTCAAACTGAAGTTGATCAGCTACAATGTGGAAGTGGCCAGAAATCAGTGGGGCATGCCTTAATACCACTCCTTTTCAAACTGGACTTCACCACAAGAGCGTCACATATTCACCTTTTTTTGCAGCCACCTGCAAATTTTTTTTTAATACAGTGTTTTTTCGAAAGATGAGGGGGTTTCTGTAATTCAACGCACGCAAGCATGCACGCACGCACGAACGCACGCTCGCACGCTCGCTCGCACGCACGCACGCTCGCACGCACGCACATACGCACACACACATTCACTGACGTAGGTTCACACACAATGTACCTGTGACTAAATCGAACAAGGCAAAATTGAAGTAAAGCAAACTACCAACAGCCTAGCTGACATATGTACATGCGCGCATGCACATGCAGTTGTGCTATATTGCTGCGTCAGAGCATAGTGATGTAGAGCATGGAAATGATCACCATGACCAGGTGGTCAACTTTTGTGTTTTTGCCAAAGTGATCGGACCTACCCACATCAAGTTTCTTGCGAAGCAGCCCATTTGGTGGTGTGCGTGCGTGCGTGCACATATGTAGTGCCATATTGGGTCGTCGGAGCATAGCGGTGTAAAGAATCAAAATGATCTGCACGTGCAGGCGGTCAACTTTTGTGTTTTGGCCAAAGTGATCCAACCTACCCATATCGATATTTATCGATTATCCCGAAAGTGAAAATATTTTGGTGCGTCGGATCGTGTTGACTTCAAGGAATGAAATGTTCTACATCGAAGGGCGATCAACTTTATTATTGATGTTTAGGCCATCCGACCTAACCACACCGAAATATCGCCAATTTCCGTTATCGATATAACGGGGGGAGGTATTTTGGTGCGTCCAATTTGGTCCAATTGTTGAAAGTAACACAAGTCATGTCATGGCGACCAACTTTCTCCTTTACAGCGAAGAGCTGCGACGTACCGTTAAAGCGCCTATAGGGCACAAAATTTGTGGCCCATTTCCAAGAAAATCAATCGATAATCGGATAAAATCGGCAATATCTCGAGATCGGTACGAAGTACACACAAATCCTTTGGCATGCAACATTGCGATCACTAGCCGGCTGCACATACCAAGTTTCATCGCGATAGGCCCTGGCGTTCGCGAGCGGCGCTCTAAAAACCTGGCAGAGAACATGAAAAAAAAAAGCCGCAAAATTGGAACATTTTCGGAGGTATCACCCCCTTGCAGCCAAACAAGGAAACGCGTTATGGCGCGTTCGATGCCCCAGAAGAAGGCGGTTCATTTGCGCTCTAACGGGTCGAAATCCGTTCAGGCAATCAAAAGTTATAGGCGATCGAAAATTCAAAAACCCGCATTGAGAAGTGGTCACATATTAGGGTTGTACGCTGACGCGTACACCCTGATACGCTGCTCGCTCTCGACTTCGTCCATAGCTGTAGTCCATAGTGCACCCTTCTCGTACGTAATATTAAGGAAAAATTTGCAGGGGGCTGCAAAAAAAGGAGAATATGTGACACTCTATTGTTGAAGTCCAGTTTGAAAAGAAGTGGGATTAAGGCATATACCCACACTGATTTCTAGCCACTTCCGCATTGCAGCTGATCAACTCCACTTTGAACAAACCATGTATAAAATCCGAACCAAGGACAGCAACAAGTCACATATTTGGCGATTTTTGTGTTCGCTTGCAATGGAAGGAAATGTGCAGCGAAAATTGCGGCAACTGGAACTGACTGACATTTACATAGATTGAGTGCGAGAAATTAGCACACGCCCTGTGGAACCCCATGCACACGCACATACGCATGCACGCACGCACTTGCGTACACATGCACGCACACACACACACACACACACACACACACACGTAAAAAAAGCACAGACACACGCACGCACGCACGCACGCACGCACGCAGCACTCATGCAAGCATTAGGGCACTACACAAATGTTATACGAACAGTTCATCATTGGGTGGAATGCTGGAAGGGAATGGAGCAGGATTGTAGTACGTATATGTAGCGATGTCACCAAAAATTGCTTATGAATTATTTTTTTAATTCTTAACTATTAAAAAATTCCAAATAATTTTTTATTTAATTTTTAATTATTAAAATATTCGAAATAATTTTTTATTTAATTTTTAAAAGTTAAAGAATTCTGAAGAATTATTTAAATTATTTAATTAACTAATTTTTTAACTGGGTATTTTTAAAGTGTGCATTTGGGATGCATGTACATACTTCTGTGGTAGCATGCATGCATGCAAGAATGCAACAAATCCATGCCCATCACCTTGGGGCTCCTGTGAGGTCATCTACTGTAAGGTGGAGGACCCCAGTTCACCTTCTTCAAGTGCAAGCAAGTCTTCATATGAAGTGGACTCCTACACATTGAAGAGAAGAGAAGTATCTGATGCGGTGCGCGCATGGCAATGCACTATGCATGCCACGCCTCAATGAAGTAGACCCTGGAATTAAACTACCGAGCGAACTTTGAATTCTCCAATTTGTCAATTGGGCTGTAAGACGGGGCTGAGTGTGGGGTGGGGGACTTTTTGTGATGGAGGGTTTTTGTGCCTACTTACGCGCACAGTGTTGCGCACACTCTTACACACTCACTCACACCTACCGTCCAGCACACAGATTACTTCATTATACTCGATTAATTTCAATGTACAGCGTCATATGTCATGTGTTGAAAACACCGCTTCCCTCCATTCCAATGTTTGCAATGGATAAGTCCACTCTAAAACCTACTGAAATGATTACAAATGAACACACCCTCTACTGAGTGTGGCTGGACTGAAAGGAAAGACAATAAATTTGATGGCTACGAAATGCCAATGATGATATGGTGGTAGAGGTAGACAAAATGAACACCAATAATCAATAGGAAAAGACAAACTTGCCATGAACTACTTGAAAAGTCTGTTAAAAAATCAATTTTTTAAGCGTTTGCTTAAAAAATTGTTAAAAAAGTATTGCAGAGAATTATTTATTTAATTTTTAACTTTTAAGAAATTCCAAATAATTATTTATTTAATTTTTAATTAAAAAATCTGCATGACAGAATTATTTTTTTAACAATTTTTGTGTTTTAATGTACTTAAAAAATTATTTTGAATTATTTAATTAATTAAATTTTTATTTTTGGTGACATCGCTACGTATATGTGCCTCTTGCCTACACATCGACACAACTACCTGGTTACCAACTGTACATCATCAACAACCAACATTGCAAAAGTTTTAGCCGGGGACCAATTGATTCGGCAGGAACTTTAGCTGTTTCAGGTCCATGGACATGGGCAATGACAACGTCTGAGAGAAATGAGATATGAGTTGATGGACGTTTGCGTCGTTTTGGCTTGGCTGAGTGAGATGGCTCGCACAAAAATCGCCGAATATGTGACTTGTTGCTGTCCTTGGTTCGGATTTTATACATGGTTTGTTCAAAGTGGAGTTGATCAGCTGCAATGCGGAAGTGGCTAGAAATCAGTGTGGGTATATGCCTTAATCCCACTTCTTTTCAAACTGGACTTCAACAATAGAGTGTCACATATTCTCCTTTTTTTGCAGCCCCCTGCAAATTTTTCCTTAATCAGGGTGTACGCGGCAGCGTACAACCCTAATATGTGACAACTTCTTCAATGCGGTTCTTTGAATTTTCAGTCGCTTATAACTCTTGATTGCCTGAACCGATTGTGACGAATGATAGCTCAAAAGAACCGCCTTCTAGACCGGAATCGAATAAGCCATCCCGCGTTTCGGTACTCGAGCGCATTAAGACGAAATGTCCGAAAATGTTCCGAAAAAGTGGTGTTTTTTTTTTCCTGTTCTGCACACACTTTTTGGGTCGCTGCTCTGGAACACTGCTGTCGATGTTGACGAAACTTGGCGTGAACACGTGGTATATGATCGCAATTTTGTGCCCCTAGGTAAAATTTATCTAGGTGCTTCGGATCTATAGTCATGGCCGATTTGGTCATTTTTCGAAACATAGTCGTTTTATTTTGGCCAAAACCCGACAAGAGTAAAAGTCGAAAAAAAGCCGAGTAAACCCCCAAATGTTTTTTTGATTTTCGTGAACAGCTTTACAAAGAATGTCTGGGGCGCTTGCATGACATTTGAAATTCTCACCAAATAATGAGATATTGGCAACCAAAATTTCGGCAAATCCGACCAAAAAAAGTTTGTGACCTATAGGCGCTTCAACCGTTCGTGATACCGCTGTGCTGTAATGACAAAAGTTAATCGTCCGGACTTGGAATAGGTTACTTTCGACAAATGGGAGCGCTCCGATGCCCGTGTCGCTGTCAGCCCTCTTCGAAAGGCCATTTTTTAGGTGTTTTGTTCCAAAAGTTTGTTAGCTATAGCCTATAGACGCTTCAACCGTTCGTCGCAGAGCTGTGCTGTAATGATGAAAGTTACTCGTCTGGACCTGGAATAGGCCACTTTCGAGAATGGGAGCGCTCCGATTTCCATGTTTGGCAGCTCGACCCTCTTGGCGCACCCCCATTTTGGGCAAAATTTGGAACTATGATCGTGCATTATTTTTCATTTCCTGAACGAATTCTGGTGCGTGATAGATCAAAATAAGCGAATTAAAAGGGGGGAATGGATTAAGTCATTACACGCTTCCATACGCTTGTGCATTACCGAGAAGTTTTTGGAGATTGCAGGAACCCACTTTACATAACAAGCTTCTTGGTTCGTCGCTCACTCGCGCCTGCATCAATTGGACGGAAACCTCGCAGGCATCTATGCTCCACATCAAAAAATGAAATCGCCGGAGGGACTCTTGCTACCTGCCAGCTACGCACGCACGCACGCACGCACGCACGCACGCACGCACGCACGCACGCACCGGCACGCACGCACGCACGCACGCACGCACGCACGCACGCACGCACGCACCGGCACGCACCGGCGCGCACCGGCGCGCACCGGCGCGCACGCACGCATACTTCCCCTCCTGCCAGGTCTCCAAGTGGTGCTTAACTCCATCTTACGGGCCATGATGCCTCTGCTGCACATCGGCATGCTCGTCGCCTTCGTGATCGTTATCTACGCGATCATCGGCTTGGAGCTGTTCTGCGGCAAGCTGCACAACACCTGCGTGGACAGGGACACGCACATCGTCGTCTTCTCGACCTTCACCACGTGCAGCACCAAGGAGGGCCTGGGCTTCAAGTGCGAGGCGCCCCAGGGGACCAACGCCAGCTGGGTCTGCTCCAGCGAGGTGGGTAAAGGGAGACGGCGCTGGATTGTTGCTCTGGATAAAAGGAGGAAGTATGAAGGTCCATTCTACGGAGCATATGGGTGGTGATAGGTCCAATACCGATTCGGTCACAGTCGCAGACGAAGAAAAGAATGTGCACTTCTAATTTCGAATTGACGTTTCTGCACATTTCAAGAATTCTCCAACAATTTGCATAGCGTTGTTCCCGAGTGATTAATTACTCTTGCGATTCGATTGCTGAAACAGTTTATGTAGTTGTGTACTACCACCGTATATCCTCCAATAGTGTCCGGGACACTCTAGTTTTAACCTCCTCTTACCTGGGGCACTACTGCGTACTGGGGCGCAATTGGAGAGTCAAGCTCGTAATATTAGGATTTTTAAAATTCAAAAATTTGAATCCTTCCAAAACGTTGCAGGTCCGCGACGAGGTGGACGGGCCTCTGTACACGTGGCAGGGTCCCAATCACGGCATCACCAACTTTGACAACTTTATCATGGCGACGCTGACCGTATTTCAGTGCGTTTCTCTAGAAGGCTGGACCGAAGTCATGTACTGGGTGAGTCAGATTACTGGAAACTGTGGTACTTCAGCGGAGCAATCATTTTTGGCGCAATTTCAAAAATTTCCACCGGACAAAAATCGCGTTTTGGAAAGTATTTCGGTGCCCTTTCCATCACAGGTCAACGACGCGGTCGGCTACAACTGGCCCTGGCTGTACTTCGTCACGCTCGTGATTCTCGGCTCGTTTTTCGTGCTCAATCTCGTGTTGGGCGTTCTCAGCGGGTGAGTTTTTAGTTGTTTTTTTTTTCCTATTTTGAGCACCAGCACTTATATTTTTCGAAACTTGCCAGGTGAATTCTCAAAGGAGAGAGAGAAGGCTCGCGCCAGAGGCCTCTTTCAAAAGTTCCGCGAGAAGCAACAGTTAGAGGAGGATATCAAAGGATACTTGGATTGGATCGAGCAAGCTAGTTCGTGATAAAAGCTAGCGAGCACGCACGCACGCGCGCGCGCATCGGGTGCCTCTTGTTTTCAGAAGACATCGAGGAAGAGGACGAAGACGACGATCTGGGCAGCGGTAATTGCGCAAATTGCTTGTCATAAACACGCGCAAAAAAACTGTACAGTAGCGTTCTATCAAATTCGCGCAAAATGCAAAATTGAATTGACACCCAAAGCCAAAGGGAAAATCACTGCAGAGTCTTGCCTTGGGGTCGCTCCGCCAGTCCAATTTCGGTGTTCGGTTCGTTTCGGCCTTCCATCATTTCGTAGCCGGGTTTCGAAGCGCTCTGAAGGATACGAAAAACGGAAAGACAAAAATCTATTGTTCAGCTTTGGGCATTATTAGCCAGTAAGAAAAAACTTGGTGCTCGCCTCCTCAACAAGAACTGCCAATTTTGAAACTGAAGCTTGAATATTGCAACTGAGCTAAAAAAAAAAAAACAAGCGTGCAATTGACTAATCGATTTTTACAGAATTTGCAGACGTTATGTCCGAGTTTACGTTTGAGAATTAAATTCGACCAACGCCTCGTGGAATAACTTTTTACACCGACACCGACAACGGCACTCCGCAAAACAAATTGAAATTTCAAATATTGCACAAATCCTTTTTACCTCTAGAGCTCTTTCAAAGTCTTTTTCTGCTTGTCGGCGCGGTTTCCACACGAGAAACCACTGTAGGGCCAACACTGCGGCTAGGAACACACCCACTAAGCCAGCTCCGATCCAAAACATTGGTATTTTATAATTTTTCTTTCTTCAAAATAAAAACAAGGCTAATCCAGTGACTTTAGCTAGCGGATTAACTTAACGGCATGATAGAAAGTTTGAGCAACTTTTGTTGGACAAAAATTCAACGGTAAATGGTTTTGGATACTCCGGTATATTGTTCCTTGTTTGGGCTAAAGTCACGGGAGACGTATTGCACTATAGCCGCAGTCTATAGTTGCACCACGGCCAGAGCGAACAATCCACCTGTAGGCATGTTCGTACAGTTGCGACTCAGTGCGTGCGCTGGTTCGTGCGTGTGTCCCACGCACACACGTACACGAGATGGATGGTAGAGCTTAATAAAAGCGCCAGCTTGCAGGAATAATGGGATGGGAACATAGGGGATGCCCCCCCCCCACACACACACACCGCTGATGCGCTTTCAGTCAAGTACAGTAGAATTTGAATAAAGCGCGACTACTACTACTATTGACATGACCACATTCCACAATATTTTGTTTTCGGGATTTTTATATTCTGATAAGTAAAATGTAAAATTTAGGCGGAGATGCCGACGCCGACGACGCTGACCTTGACTCCAAAGAAGAGGTATCCATGTAAAACAAATTTTTCCAGTTCCAGTTCCGAGTTCGAAAAATATAGCTACCGCATGTTAACATTACTATTTGTGTTCTATTTCTATTTTTGGCAGAATTGTTTTTCGTTCCAGCAACCAATTTTCACCCCTTCAACTAGTAGCTAGTCACCAACCTCATCTCAACCAACCTCAACAACAACAACAGCTAGTCACCACCAATTCTAAATAATTTAAATTTTCTATTTTCAAATCAGGGTGTACGCGGCAGCGTACAACCCTAATATGTGAGCACTTCCTCAATGCGGTTTGTTGAATTTTCAGTCGCTTATAACTCTTGATTGCCTGAACGGATTGTGGCGAATGATAGCTCAAAAGAACCGCCTTCTAGACCGGAATCGAATGAGCCGTCCCGCGTTTTGGTACTCGAACGCGTTAAGACAAATTGTACAAAAATGTTCCAAAAAAGTGGTGTTTTTTTTTTTCATGTTCTGCACACACTTTTAGGGTCGCCACTCTGGAACGCTACTGTTGATTGGGACGAAACTTGGCGTGAGCACGTAGTATATGATGGCAATTTTGTGCCCCAAGGTAAATTTATCTAGGTGCTTCGGATCTATAGTTATGGCCGATTTGGTCATTTTTCGAAACATAGTCGTTTTATTTTTGCCAAAAACCCACAAGAGTAAAAGTCGAAAAAAAGCCGAGTAAACCCCCAAATGTTTTTTGATATTCGTGAACGGCTTTACAAAGAATGTCTGGGGCGCTTGCATGACATTTGAAATTCTCACCACATAATGAGATATTGGCAACCAAAATTTCGGCAAATCCGACCAAAAAAAGTTTGTGACCTATAGGCGCTTCAACCGTTCGTGATACCGCTGTGCTGTAATGACAAAAGTTAATCGTCCGGACTTGGAATAGGTTACTTTCGACAAATGGGAGCGCTCCGATGCCCGTGTCGCTGTCAGCCCTCTTCGAAAGGCCATTTTTTAGGTGTTTTGTTCCAAAAGTTTGTTAGCTATAGCCTATAGACGCTTCAACCGTTCGTCGCAGAGCTGTGCTGTAATGATGAAAGTTACTCGTCTGGACCTGGAATAGGCCACTTTCGAGAATGGGAGCGCTCCGATTTCCATGTTTGGCAGCTCGACCCTCTTGGCGCACCCCCATTTTGGGCAAAATTTGGAACTATGATCGTGCATTATTTTTCATTTCCTGAACGAATTCTGGTGCGTGATAGCTCAAAAGAAGCGCATTCAAAGGGGGAATCGATTAAGTCATAACACGCTTCCATACGCTTGTGCATTACCGAGAAGTTTTTGGAGATTGCAGGAACCCACTTTACATAACAAGCTTCTTGGTTCGTCGCTCACTCGCGCCTGCATCAATTGGACGGAAACCTCGCAGGCATCTATGCTCCACATCAAAAAATGAAATCGCCGGAGGGACTCTTGCTACATGCCAGCTTTGGTTTACTGGGCACATTCTTCTTTTTACCATGTTCCCTAAATCAAGAGGTCGCTGGTTCGAATCCCAGTAACGCCTGCCTGTGCCTTTGCACGTGTCCCCTTGGAAAACCCATCAGCGTTGCTTTACTGCAGTGTCTCCAGTCCATTCCACATTTTTTGTCTCATTTCTAGGTTCTTTTACCAGAATTTTGGTAATTTTTTGAGCTAGGAAAAATATTTATGGACGAATGCTCGCTACAGCCCCTGATACATGAAAATGACACATCTGCACACCCGCACGCACGCACGCGCGCACGCACGCACGCACGTACGCACGCACGCACGCACGCACGCACGCACGCACACACGCACGCACGCACAATATGTACAGTGGTACACGCTTTTCATAAGCTTTATGGTGCAACACTGAGCATGCGTCCGTTCTGGTCTGCTGCTGTGGGTTTATATGTGTGTGTGTGTGTATGTGTGTATCTGTGAGTTTTTGATTAATCTTTCTTTTACGAAAAAACACTGTATTAAGGAAAATTTTGCAGGTGGCTGCAAAAAAAGGAGAATATGTGACGCTCCTTTAGGCCCAGTTTGAAAAAACGCGGTATTAAAAGTAGCCACTTCATCAGATGATCAACTTCAGTTTGGACAAACCGTGTATAATCGAACCAAGCGCAGCAACACGTCACATATTCGGCGTTTGTTGTGCGAGCCATCGCACACAGCCACAACACTACCACTATCAATCCACCCTCACAAACTCTTTCATCTCTCTGACGATGCGCATCATTCATTAGGCATCGTTTGGATGGACAGGGCACACAGCCAAAGATTCTGCATAAATAATTTCGCTACCCTGCCCATCTTAAATTTTTAATATGTGGCTTGCCCTTACAGTAAGTGATATGCACCATCAATTCACGATCTTGAGTACCAAGTACATTGTATACCCTATATTCAATCTTCGATTCTCGTTCATTTTTGTTCCGCTTCTGTTAGCCTGTGCGTATGGACTGACGGAACTGCCATCTGTAGACGTCCAGTCAAGGACAAGGCCCGCTCTCGTCTCTGAGTCCAAGGAATGAAAGGCCTCGGTCCTCATGCAACCGGGACTGCCTTTCCAGTGATCCAAGCGAGCACAACAAACGCCGAATATGTGACGTGTTGCTGCGCTTGGTTCGATTATACACGGTTTGTCCAAACTGAAGTTGATCATCTGATGAAGTGGCTACTTTTAATACCGCGTTTTTTCAAACTGGGCCTAAAGGAGCGTCACATATTCTCCTTTTTTTGCAGCCACCTGCAAAATTTTCCTTAATACAGTTTTTTCGAAAGATGAAGGGGTTTCTGTAATTCAAAGCATGCACGCACGGTGCACACACAAACGCACGCTCGCATGCTCGCACGCACGCACGCTTGCACGCACGCACGCACGCACGCACGCACGCACGCACGCACACAGACGTTCACTGACATGGGTTCACACACAATGTACCTGTGACTGAATCGAACAAGGCAAAATTGAAGTAAAGCAAAGTACCAACAGCCTAGCAGACATACATGCGTGCATGCACATGCAGTTGTGCTATATTGCTGCGTCAGAGCATAGTGATGTAAAGTATGGAAATGATCGCCATGACTAGGCGGTCAACTTTTGTGTTTTTGCCAAAGTGATTGGACCTACCCACATCAAGTTTCTTGCGAAGCAGCCCATTTGTTGGTGTGCGTGCGTGCGTGCACATCTGTAGTGCCATATTGGTTCGTCGGAGCATAGCGATGTAAAGAATCAAAATGATCTGCACGTGCAGGCGGTCAACTTTTGTGTTTTGGCCAAAGTGATCCGACCTACCCATATCGATATTTATCGATTATCCCGGAAGTGAAAATATTTTGGTGCGTCGGATCGTGTTGACTTCAAGGAATGAAATGTTCTACATCGAAAGGCGATCAACTTTATTATTGATGTTTAGGCCATTCGACCTAACCACATCGACATATCGCCAATTTCCGTTATCGATATAATGGGGGGAGGTATTTTGGTGCGTCCAATTTGGTCCAATTGTTGAAAGTAACACAAGTCATGTCATGGCGACCAACTTTCTCCTTTACAGCGAAGCGCTGCGATGTACCGTTAAAGCGCCTATAGGGCACAAAATTTGTGGCCCATTTCCAAGAAAATCAATCGATAATCGGATAAAATCGGCAATATCTCGAGATCGGAGCGCAGTGCACACAAATCCTTTGGCATGCAACATTGCCACCACTAGCCGGCTACACATACCAAGTTTCATCGAGATAGGCCCTGGCGTTCGCGAGCGGCGCTCCAAAAACCTGGCGGAGAACATGAAAAAAAAAAAGCCGCAAAATTGGAACATTTTTGGAACTATTGACCCCTTACAGTAAAGCAAGAAAACGCGTTATGGCGCATTCGATGCCCCAGAAGAAGGCGGTTCATTTGCGCCATAACGCGCCAAAATCCGTTCAGGCAATCAAAAGTTATAGGCGATCGAAAATTCAAAAAGCCGCATTGAGAAGTCGTCACATATTAAGGAAAATTTTGCAGGTGGCTGCAAAAAAGGAGAATATGTGGCGCTCCTTTAGGTCCAGTTTGAAAAAACGCGGTATTAAAGTAGTCACTTCATCAGATGATCAACTTCAGTATGGACAAACCGTGTATAATCGAACCAAACGCAGCAACACGTCACATATTCGGCGTTTGTTGTGCTCGCTTCACTCGCTCGCTTGGATCACTGGAAAGGCAGTCCAGGCTGCATGAGGACCACCCCTGATGAGCATTCCTTGCCTTTCATTCCTTGGACTCAGAGACGAGAGCGGGTCTTGTCCTTGCCTGGACGTCCACAGATGACAGTTCTGTCCAGTACAGGCTAACAGAAGTGGAATAAAGATGAACGAGAATCGAAGATTGAATGTAGGGTATGTACTTGGTACTCAAGATTGTGAAATGATGGCACATACCACTTTTACTGTAAGGGCAAGCCACATATTAAAAATTCAGGACAGGCAGGGCAGCGAAATTGTCAATGCAGAATCTTTGGCTGTGTGCCCTGTCCATCCACCCAATGCCTATGAATGCCAGTGCATCGTCAGAGAGATGAAAGAGTTTGTGAGGGTGGATTGATGGTGGTGGTGTTGTGGCTGTGTGCAATGGCTCGCACAACAAACGCCGAATATGTGACGTGTTGCTGCGTTTGGTTCGATTATACACGGTTTGTCCATACTGAAGTTGATCATCTGATGAAGTGACTACTTTAATACCGCGTTTTTTCAAACTGGACCTAAAGGAGCGCCACATATTCTCCTTTTTTGCAGCCACTTGCAAAATTTTCCTTAATACAGTGTTTTTTCGTAAAAGAAAGATTAATCGAAACCTCACGCACGCACACACATACAACCCCACAGCAGCAGACCAGCACGGACCCATGCTGAGTGGTGCACCATAAAGCTTATGAAAAGTGTGTACCACTGTACACATTGTGCGTGCGTGCATGCGTGTGTGCGTGCGTGCGTGCGTGCATGCGTGCGTGCGTGCGTGCGTGCGTGCGGGTGTTGCATTGTTGTGAGTCATGCACTGTAGTGAGTATCGGTCCAAAAATGTGTTCCCTGGCTGAAAAAAAATTACCAAAATGTCGGAAAGCCTGGAGAAGAGACAATAAGAGTGGTTGCAGCAAAGTACCATTGATGGGTCTCTAAATAGGACACGTGCAAACGCATAGGCCCTACTGGGAGTCGAACCAGCGACCTCTTGATTTCGGGAACAAGGTAGAAAGAAGAACTTGCAAAGTAAACCATACCTCACGATCTACAGCATGTAGCAAGAAGCCCTCTTTGGATTTCATTTTTTGATGTAGACCGTAGATGCCTGCAAAGTTTCATTTCAATTGATGCAGGCGCAAGTGGGCGACGAACCAAAAGCTAGGCAGGACCCACTTTTTATGACATTTCCAAGTACATCTCGGTAATGCACAAGCGTATGAAAACGTGTTATGACTTAATCGATTCCGCCTTTGAATGCGCTTCTTTTGAGCCACCACGCGCCAGAATTCGTCCAGGAAATCAAAAATAATGCGCGATCAAAGTTGTAAATTTTGTCCAAAATGGGGGTCTGCTAAGAGGGTCGAGCTGCCAAACATGGAAATCGGAGCGCTCCCATTGTCGAAAGTGACCTATTCCAGGTCCAGACGAGTAAGTTTCATCATTACAGCACAGCCCTGCGACGAACGGTTGAAGCGCCTATAGCTAACAAAATTTCCTCAAAATTGCCGAAATTTGAGTTGGCAATATCTCAAAGTGTGGTGAGAATTTCAAAGGTCATGCAAGCGCCGTGGACTCACCTTCAGAAATAGTTCACGAAACTCAAAAAACATTTGGGGGTTTACTCGGCTTTTTTTCGAGTTTTACTCTTGTCAGATTTTGGCCCAAAAAACGGCTATGTCCAAGAAATATGAACAAAATCGGCCATAAATCGAGATCCGTAGCACCTAAAGAAATTTCCCTTGGAGGCACAAAGTTGCCATCATATACCGCGTGCTCACGCCAAGGTTTGTCCCAATCGACTGAGGCGTTCCAGAGCGGCGCCCCAAAAAGTGTGTGCAGAACAGGAAAAAAAAACACCACTTTTTCGGAACATTTTCGGAAGTTTCGTGTTAATGCGCTCGAGCACCGAAACGCGGGACGGCTTTTTCGATTCCGGTCTAGAAGGCGGTTCTTTTGAGCTATCATTCGCCACAATCCGTTCAGGCAATCAAGAGTTATAAGCGACTGAAAATTCAAAAAGCCGCATTGAAGAAGTTGTCACATATTAGGGTTGTACGCTGACGCGTACACCCTGATTAGGGTTGTACGCTGACGCGTACACCCTGATAATTTATTGGACTCCGATATTTTTTCGTTCCCTTATCACCGTCGGCGCTTTAACCTCACTCTCCCACGCAAAGCGCTCCCCCCCCCGGGACACCGGAAGTTGGTGGTCGGGCCAACAAGTTGGCCTTATCACGTCCAAGGGGCTTACGCCCGCGGAACGGGGGCGTAACTTCGGTCCGCTTTATGTACACAGGTATTCCTATAGATAACGTCTGTCTCTTTTGCGGTTAGTGGAACGATCCGCGTAAATAATACCCCTACAACGGGGGTACACGCACGCGCGCGAAAAAACAATGCGTGGACGCTAATGTTTTCTGAGCCGCCCGCCGCCTCCGCGCGCCAACCGCAGCCGCAGCCGCTGCTTTGTCAACAATGCGCCGCCTTAACCCGATTTAAAACCGTTTGAATTTCGCGCCATTTGTGTCTCTTTCTGCGCCCTCCGAATCTACGTGTGCGCGGCGAGGGAGTTACAAGGGATTTATTGAGAAAATTGAGAAATTTACCAAGATGGAAATGGGTTAAACCGGCAGCGTTTGAATGGAGCGCCGCGCTGATTGGTCGGCCGCTGACTCAGGTGTCGGCGCCGCCCCCCTTCCGCCTAGCGCGCCTCCGCATTTACAACCAGCCCGCTGTCCTGCCCTTTCTCTCTCTAGAGGCAGCCTCTCTCTCTCCTCTGCTCTCTGCCCTGACTCAGACGTTGAGAGATTCGTTGAGTAGTTGTGCCTCCGCGGGCGCCGGAAAAAGCTTTGAGACGACACCCGCGCCCACCCTCCCGGCCGTACCTTGGCTCCAGCAGCAGCCGGGAGGACGACATTTGTCGCTCGTTAATCTGCGGCCCGTGCCCCACCGTGCCGACGGCTGCCGACGTCACGGCGGCAAGCTGGCCGCCGCCGGCACTCATGGCCGTTGAAGAGGAGGCGGCCCTCGCCAGCAGCGAGCATTGGGCCGCCGTCGCCGCCGCCAGCGCCACAGCGGCCAGACGACACCTACCTCAGCTGGCTCGGCCCCTCGCCCACATGCCGCGCGTGGTGGCCGACCAGCAGGCGAGGTTCGACGCCGACGAGCTGCTCCAGCAGCTCAGCCACGAACACGAGGTGCGTGCGTGCGTGCGTGCGTGCCGGTGCGTGCGTGCGAGCGTGGTGGCGACCGCGCTGGCGCGTCTGTCTGTGCGTGCGTGCGTGCAAGCATGCGTACACGCGTGCGTGCGTGCGTGCATTCCAACGTTTGACTGGCAACAGTGGGCTGCATACAAAGTTCTGGATGTGGGTGCGTTTGTTCAGGTGAAGTACAGCGGCATTCAGCACGCCACGTCGGTGGAGGAGCGGCGTCAGCACTTCACTCGCAGCTTAGCCGACGGTCGCGTGCCCTTGGTGCGTACCTATGTACCGTTCACTTTTTGGGTACCCTACCAATTTGCATGCGCACCTACCTACACGTCTACGGTACATACACGATTGCATTTGCGCGGCGTACATGCAAATTTGAGGCTCGTTTCATTGCAGTCCTTTCCCCAGTGCGGCCTCAATCTGGACCTCGCCGTCAGGTTCGAACCGGCCCTAGCCGGAGCCGGCCCTTCTACCTCAGCCGCGGCCGCGGGGCCAGCCAACCATGAGAATACTGCCCATGCTCCCGACGCCAATGGCAACGTAAGCTACGCGAACGTCTGCAATTGTACACACGGGGTACAGTACATACAGCTGGGTGTACAGTAAATACCGGAATGCAGGTACATGTACATCCGTACCTTCGGTGTAGGGTACAGCTTGGAAACTAAGCCAAAGTAACCTAGGAAGCGCAGGACAAGCCGTGAGCGCAGAGAACTTGCGATCTAGACTACTGTACTGTTGCGTAGATTGACTGGCTGGTCGAATCGACGGCTTGTATCAACACCAGACTGCGTTTTGCATTCTTTTCTCTCCTTTCTTTCTGTAGAGCGCACTTTCCCGTCCGCAGCTTAGGTAAACACAGTTCGCTGGAATGCGCACCGCAGCGCTCACCCCCTCAATTTACAGTATGCTGTCACCAAGCTGTGCGTGCGTGCGTGCGCGCATTCGAAGTTGCCCTTGTCGTTTGCATTTTCGATCGTGTGCAGTCAATCGTCAATCGATAGTCAATCGATAAATA
Organism: Paralinhomoeus sp. GSCO2_6; assembly: GCA_030248085.1. Classification (NCBI taxonomy): domain Eukaryota; kingdom Metazoa; phylum Nematoda; class Chromadorea; order Monhysterida; family Linhomoeidae; genus Paralinhomoeus; species Paralinhomoeus sp. GSCO2_6. Next base: position 67,053 of record JASAMY010001288.1, on the reverse strand, counting down.
TCGATTTTTAGGTCGCGATCTCTAGCGCCTTCATCCTGAGCGGTGTCTGCGTGCGCTGGCGCGGTTTCGTCTCCGCCAGGACGCTGAACGGTCGGGGCCGCCTAGAATTCGACCCTTACCATGCCGAGGTTGTCGTGTGCGTGCGTGCGTGCGTGCGTGCGTGCGTGCGTGCGTGCGTGCGTGCGTGCGTGTGTACGTGCGTGCGTGCGTGCGTGCGTGTGTACGTGCGTGCGTGCGCGTGCGTGCGTGCGTGCGTGCGTGCGTGCGTGCACGTGCGTGTGTGTACGTGCGTGCGTGCGTGCGTGCGTGCGTGCGTGCGTGCGTGCGTGCGTGCGTGCGTGCGTGCGTGCGTGTGTACGTGCGTGCGTGCGTGCGTGCGTGCGTGCGTGCGTGCGTGCGTGCGTGCGTGCGTGCGTGTATGTATGTATGTAGCGCGCATTTCACCAATTAATCCGTAATAACAAATGTGTTAGTACAGCGTGTAGGTACATTTGTCCGGCCGGTTCATCCTCCGGATTTGTCACGGCATTAGTCGCGCCTGCCTGACGGCGAGCGCTAATTTGATCAAATTGGAACTGCGCTCGTGAATTATTGAAAGGGCACCAGTGGTTTACGACCGCCCTCTGTGTACGTTGCACGCATGTGTACGCGTGTACATGGCTGGTAGCGGCGGTGGCAATAACAGCCTTTGATGTCAGCGCGCGCGCGCGCGCCATCATCCGCGCGCGTTTGTACGTTTGCCTATCCTGCGCGTAATTACGGTAGGACGGCCTTGCCTCGGCGGTTGTAAATCATCTCAATGTGCGCGACCTCGCCTGTGTACGTTTACAGGTCGAAAGTCGGCGCTTGCTGGCACCGGCACCACCACCCCCGCCGCCGCCGCCGCCGCCGCCGGCGCATCTTTTATTCCTGCCTCAGGTGGGCGTTCGTCCGTCCGTGCGTGCCCTTGTACGTACGTGCGTCGTTTGCGTTGTAACATCTCAGAGCGCCCGCGTTTATACGGTCGGCGGCCCTGACTGAACGATCGCACGCAGTTTACGATCCATCATCGGAGCCCGCCCGGCCACCCGACCCCCAGATAAGACGGGCAAATCTATACAGGTGCGAATGCGCCTGCCCCCCCCCCCGCCCCCTTCTTTGATGCGCGCCGCCCATATGGCGCGTGCGCCGACGCGGCGCGAAATCTGTTGCTACTCTTCGCCTCTCTGTGTCTCTCTCTCGCTTGAATAGACGTGGGCTTGGCTGGCGCGTTGCAAACAACAAAGGAGAAGAGCCGGAGTGGTAGAGTACGGTATGAGAGGGGCGAGCAGAGAATGTTACAAATGGGATATTGGGGCGAATTTATTATGACGTGAGAGAAAGTGGAGGGGTGCACCAATGGGAGTGAGCGACTTGGCATACACGTACATACGCGCACGCACAGCATCAGTTCTATTGGCATTTACCAAACGGAGGGGCGCGTTTTTTGTACAATTGACTTAATTGTATGCATTGCATTGCATTGCATTGTATTGTATTGTATTGTATTGTATTGCGCCTCTATCTTTTTAAAGAGCTTTAAAGCCTTAAGCTTAAAGCTTAAAGCTTTAAAGAGCTTTTTAAGCTTTAAAAAGCCCAGCAGCTCACGATGCTGTTTAGTCACCCCACGTTGCGTGATTTGCATGTGCAATACACATTCAATCACGTTCGAACCTTTGTGTATTCGCTCGCGTATTCACCCACATACGTCTTCTTTTGGATGACTAATTTGAGCAGATTGCAAATTGGCTCTTTTTTGGGCAAAACGGGTATGAGCGTGCACGATGCATTGTCACGTCGCGTCTGCAGCCCGTCGCGCTCCACCGCTAGCCGAACAATGTATGTACATAGGTATGCACATGTACATACCACCTGCTGGCGCACACACGCACGCACGCACGCACGCAGCACGCACGCACGCACGCACGTTCGCGCGCGCGCGCGCACGCACGCACGCACTAACAGGCACTGACGAATATAATTCTCAGTGTTGAGCTCGCTAGGGGAAGTCCAGTCACTCTCTCTCTCCGTCTCTGCGTTTTCGAGCAGAGAGTCAACAGGGAGGGAGGGGTGGAGGTCCTTCAACCGCATTTGGAATGCAAATTATGCGAGCGAGAGGGGCGCGAAAAACTGACTCATTCGCGCGCGCTCGTCAGGCACGCGCCACCGGCTCAGTCGTGAGTCGTGCGTTGAATCATCCTTGCGTACACATATGCGCACAGCACAATGGACGGACGCGTGTAAATCGGACTGGCGGACTTTCATTCACTTTCCGCGAGCGTTCATTCACCACGCGGGCGGGGGCGGGGAGGGGCTGTCGGAAGCCGGGCGTTCCTCCCCCCCCCCCTCCCAAAAGACGCCCTCCCTGGGAAAAAGCAGCGTATACATTGTACCTACGTGGGTATAGAAGGGAGTCGGGAGCCGCAGTGGAGGGGTGTAAATCAAGTGTGGAAACCAGAGGCGCGGCCGCCGCGCCGACCTAACAAATGGCGGCCAGAAGCGGAAGTGCGTTGTGAGGTGGCGGCGGGTGCCGGAGCCGGATTTTCCAAGACCGCGAAAGGGCGTTTTTCTCTCGCGCTAGCTGCCGCCCGACATAGGTTTTTCCACGGGGTTTGCACTTGACAACCCTTGGGCGATGGGCAGAACTCAGTACGCACTCTCGCACGCACGCACGCACGCACGCACGCACGCACGCACGCACGCACGCACGCTCGCACGCTCGCACGCACGCACGCACGCACGCACCGGCACGCACGCACCGGCACGCACGCACGCACGGACGCACGCACGCATGCACGCACGCACGCACGCACGCACGCACCACGCACGCACGCATGCACGCACGCACGCACGCTCGCACCCACGCACGCACGCACGCACGCACGCACGCACCGGCACGCACGCACCGGCACGCACGCACCGGCACGCACGCACCGGCACGCACGCACCGGCACGCACGCAGGCACGCACGCACGCACCGGCACCGGCACGGAGGCACGCACGCACGCACGCGCACACACACACGCACGCATGCACGTACGCACGTACCGGCACGCAGGCAGGCAGGCAGGCAGGCAGGCAGGCAGGCAGGCACGCACGCACGCACGCACGCACGCACGCACGCTCGCACGCCCACACGCACGCGCCCACACACGCACGCACGCACGCACGCCCGCACGCACGCACGCACCCACGCACGCACGCACGCACGCACGCACGCACGCACGCAGGCACGCACGCACGCACGCACGCACGCACGCACGCACGCACACGCATCTACACAGTGACTGTGTCCGAAACAAACAACATTCCAGGCGATGCCTTTGCTGCCGCTGCCTCCTCTACTGCCCGTGAGCTGCCAGTCGCAGGTAACACGTCGATCATCGAGCGCCAACGGTGCCGAAACCACCGACCGTCACCCCTCAGACCGGAATCCCGCCAGCTCGTCCGCTTGAACGCCACTCGCACCCACACCCGTACACGCGCACGCACGCACAGGCGCGTCTAGCATGGTACGGATTACCTTGAACTGTGTAGGTGCGTGTAAGAGTGGTATACTTAGGTACATACACAAGGGCATGACACGACCGGTCTTCGAGACGTGTAGGTACTTATAGGTACGTACATACCTAGCTGCACTGGAGACGGGTCTGGTTGCGGATTTCTGTAGTCTGTACAGGTTGCAGTGCATCGACAGTACAGGTGTCATGCATTGAATTGCCCAATGCACGTGGTTGACTTAAAAAATTGAAATGAATTGAGAATTTTCGCTACTTTACAGTCTTGATTAGCAGAGCACTGTCTGTGTTGGACCATATTTCATGATTAGGGTGGGGAATTTTGAATTTGGTGTGTATGTGTGTGTGTGTGTGTTCGTGTGTGTGTGTGTGTGTGTGTGTGTGTGTGTGTGTGTGTGTGTATGGAAACTGGAAACTGAAAAATAAAATTCGGCGGGTGTAAAATTATATTAAGTTCGACTTATAAATTTGCCACCGACCCGACTCCAGCGCGTGTTTTCGTCTTCTCATCCTGTCGTCGCGTCTCGCGTCTCATGAAATTTGCATGTACAGTACACTTGCCCATTGAGACGCCACTGTATTGCCGAATACTGTACCTACATATACTACAGTAGCACCTGTATGCTCCGCCCGCGCACAGTTCCTCCATACAATCATTTTGCGTCTCTGTCCTCTTGCTCCTACAGTACCACCCTCTTGATACAGTATACCTCTAGTGGCTCTGTTCACTAGTGATTTTCTACCTATTACTGTCGGACTGCCAACTCACCTCAACTTGTTCTGTCGTTTGTATTCGTTTAGTTGCGTACTGTAATTACAGTATGACGCGTTTACTCTTGTCGATGACGTGTTTGGTACTCGGATGGTATATGCGTACAATGTAGTTGGCTACAGTACTCCTTAGTTGCCAATCGAAATTCTCCAATACACACCCGGGCTTTGTATAAGTAGGTACACATGTAATGCTATGAAAACTAGTTTGTTTGTAGTGCGTACCTCCCACAGAATCGCGTTCAGCAGTGGCACTGTCTGAGATACTGTAATAGCCCGGGCGGTTATTGGAGTCATTGCTTCTAGTTCTTTCGGTACAGTATCCATGCCGCGTTGTTGTTGACACCGCCAGTCCCGATATAGGCTGACAATTTCGACCGCATAATGGTAAACCTTGAGCAGTGCATGTGCAGACCGTTAAAGAGCGCCCGTCTTTGAACCGTTTTTCCTCGGCTGGAGACGTAAACCGGTGTTGACAGACCGTGACAAAATGAATAGCGTGAACCCTTTTAATAGTGCCCCGGGGAAGTGCAATGTCAACTTTTCCTGTAAATGAAGGTGTGGGGACTGGGATACCACTGGAGGACATACGGTGTCTGTCATGAAACCCGCTTTCGTTCTCCAGCACGAGTCCGTTCGTTCGCCTGCCACTTGCTTGTGTTCGTCCGTCTGTCTGTACGTTCAAGTGATAGCGTGGACTTTTCCGTTTGCGGTAGCGCGATGTGCCAGAGTGTGCAAGATGTTTTTTATGTAGTTTTTTGTTCAGACAACGGAAATCGCACTAGACACACGGACACACGCAGCACGCACATACCATACGCACATAGGTATTCACAGTTTGGAAAGTGTGTGCTACTGCTACTAACGTAGAATTGTCGTTTTCGACACTTGTGTGGTGCAGGCTCCTTTAATTTTGGATTCACGTAGAAGAGGTACCACGATAGGTACTAGCTTTTGGCACTGACGAATACATACCGTAAATCCTCCAATACAACCCCCCCCTCCAATAGTGCCCCCCCCTCCAATAGTGCCCCCCCTCCAATAGTGTCCCCGGGGGTAAGGGGTATGTTGTGCCATGTGCCTTTTATGGGCAAAAATATAGTGGTAGGTACATTTATATCGGGTATACACACTACTACTAACCAATAATAGTACGTTTCAGCAACTATTAACGGTAAATCAACCATTAAATGTGGCAAAAGTGATCAAAATCACCGAAAAATCGGCAAATTTGACAGCGAAACTAGCATTACCATTCAAAATTTTTAGGTTGAAATAATAGAAGCCCCCCTCCAATAGTGCCCCCCCTCCAATAGTGCCCCCGGGTAAGGAGAGGTTGAAAAAATAGTGCCCCGGGGGCACTATTGGAGGATTTACGGTAGTACACAGTACACCAGTACACACAATCACATTTGTACGCAGGCACGCACATTGACAAACTCACGAGTATCACTAATCATCCTTACAGAAATCGATATTCAGCTAATGGATAGTGGCATTGGTGAAATTCTGTTGCAGTAACTGCTCAGCGTCATCCTCGATTCGTATTTGACGGCGACTGAATCTTGGTGCTGCCATTAGTAGGCCTCCAGTCACCAAAACAGTAATCACCAGGATCAGCAGAAAGAAAAACTAAAAGTTACGCCAAAAGAGTTACGCCCGACCAGGACAAAAGTTACGCCCGTTTTCCGAGACCTGGTCGAAGATCCTCGACACCTTGCGCCACTCCTGCAGTAGCTGGTCCGCAGTCTGTTCTCGTTCGATGCGCTCAATAAGGTCCCTGGCTTTGCGCATGACATTCGTTCGCAGGTTTCTGCGTCCAACATCCGCTCTCAGCATCGCTGGGTCCATGCTTTGAGGCGTCGGTTCTGGACAGGGTTGGTTGCGTGCTGGCATTCGCGCGTGGGATGGTCGCACTGGATTTGCTTACCCTCGTTGAAGCCAACCCGTTTTCTGGCCACGCAATCGTTCAAGGACTTGACTTTCGGCTCCTTTTTCGAAGCTTCCGCGCTCTCCTCGGCCACGGTCAACTGCGTTATGGAGTCGGCCAGCGCCAAGCTGACCATCGGGAATAAACTGAAGTGGTCAGGTTGCACGACGCTGACGCACGCACAGATTTCAATGTAAAACGTACACAATCACATGCAATAGAGGTGTACATACCTTGTAGTCGTGGTGTTGGGATCATTGGAGCCTGGCAGAGGGGCCGCTCCCAGTGGCACGCCAGCGGAGGTTGGCGTGGGCAGGGTCTGAGCGAGTCTGGCAACGTACTGGCTGTGATGCCTGGCCAGTTGCTGGCCCAGCGATTGAAAGGCCTGTAATTGTGAGGACCTTGCGAGCCACTGATGGCATAGTGATGGAGAATGTGACTCGTAATCGCAAGGTCCTGGGTTCAATTGGGTCCTTGAGAGGGACCCACCCACGAGTGAGCACCTCTTGGGCCATCCTTTCCTTAAGTTATACGTGGCCTTCTGCTTGATATCTCCCCCTTCTCTCCCATTGTGTGCCACTGATGGACAGACATCATTGTGTGTGCTGGGTTGAACATGGTCGGAGCCATCTGGACAGCACGTTATTTTCCTTTGTCAGCGCTCTGTCCCTGCACGTCCCTTGAGCTGCCGGCCAGCGAAACCGACCCGGCGGCAGTGTCACTTCTGTTCAGTTACGTTAGCCAGCCCACCAGTACCTCACTTGAACTGGTCAATTCTGTGTATTGTGATCAGAGAGAGGAGAGACCCCATACAACACCATCAACGTCCAGCTGTCCAGACCTCCTGAAAGGAGATGTGCGCGTGCTTGCGCCGGTGCTTCCTCACGGACTGGCCGGCCCAGCAGAGCAGTGGGCCCAGCAGCCGGTAGGCCAGGTAGCGCATCCAGATGGGCACGGGCTGGCGTCGCTCGCCACCGTGGCGCATGTTCAGCACGATCACCGAGAGGGCGACGCTCAGCGCGGAGATCAGCATTACTGACATCAGGTAGATCGCTGGCAAACGGGTCGGTCTACTAGACAACTTGACAAGACAAGGTGCATACCGTAAGTCGTCCAATAGTGCTGGGGACAAAATTCTTTTTACGTTAGGAGAGGCACCCCACCCCCCCCGAATCTTGCTGACTGGGTCTCATCTATCAATAGCAGCGGTCAATTTTGCGTGACCAGAGAGAGGCCCCGCGGTCATAGAATCGGATCACAAACAAACAAGGATTCTTTCTCCTAACAATTAAACGGCAGGGTAGATTTCACTTTCAACAGCCTCGCTCAACTGTTGAGAGCGACCACTACAAGAGGATCTACGGTGTAATGCAGTGCACCACGGATACACTGCGGAGTCCGACACTTGCGTTGTGCAAGCTTATTACATACACACTGTGCCAAAGTACAATTCGAACAATCCTACCCACCGACGAGTGGGATGACGTCAGAGGTCTCGGGCATGCTCTCTCCGATGTTGAAGCTGAAGACGGAGTAGGCGAGCAGCACCGTCAGGCCCAGCGTCACCTTCTCGCCGCTCTCGCACGGTAGCCAGAACTGCATCATCGTGAGAACCTCAAAGTGTACCCGTTCGGGCAGATATGTGCGTGCGTGCGTGCGTGCGTGCGTGCGTGCGTGCGTGCGTGCGTGCGTGCGTGCGTGCGTGCGTGCGTGCGTGCGTGCGTGAGTGCGTGCGTGCGTGCGTGCGTGCGTGAGTGAGTGCGTGCGTGCGTGCGTGCCAGCACGGGCAAACTCACCGACAGCATTAGACAAGGCAGAATGATGTTGTACAGATAGTACAGGGTTCTGCGTCTTAAGTGCAAGGAGAACGATAGCGCCGAGAACGTGGCATTTGTTGGATTTCTGTAGCCTCTGTGGTATTTTGTCACTCTGAGGGGTGTCGTCTTTTAAGCAAAAGAAGGCAGAAGCATTAGTTCAGAAACGGCTTTTTTTGCTTCAGTTTGCGCAACAATTCATTTAAAAGAGCTAAACCCATTTCAGCGTTCATTGCAACTTTTTCTATTTTGAGCGTCAGTGCTTTTTTAAATTTAAATGGTAAACCACTTTTACGACGCCACCCGGGTGGAAATGATTTCCCACTCTCCACTTTCGGTAAAGCTCATGCTGTCGACGGCGATTGTGCGTCGTCTCGTCGTGAGATCAACCTGAATTTATAACAATAGTGGTAGCAGCACAAAAACCTAAAAAAAAAGATCGATAAAAGTGTGGAATCCTGCCTGCGTCGAGTCGTAAATCCAGGAGCTAAAATTCAGATAGCAAATCTGGTCGTCGAAAGGAAAGTAGCTGACGTCGACCTTGCACGTCGAGCTCGTCTTTACGGGTGGCATCCACAAAACTGAACTTTTGAAATTTAACTCTGAAACTTCACAAGGTAAAAATTATTGTGAGAGAGTGCATACCGGTTCCGCCCATGAAGAGGGCCGCGTTGGTCTGTTTAAAGCCCCGAGAAAAGTCGTCGGCACTGAAATGTGAAACTTGAACTCAATTAAAATAATATTAAATATTAAAGCGCAAAGAAGAGCCACATGCAATTAATTCAACAGGCTAAACAAAAATCGGTCTCCGATGCACTGCCGCGTGCGTCTACGCGTCTAGAGCGCTCAAAAAAATTAAAAGGTGTGTTGTATCTGAAGTAAAATTTGATTATTGACAACTTGTTTGTGCATAATATTTGCATAAAATAAACAACTTGTTGTAGAGTACGATATCCGGCGTCCATATGAAGCGAGCGGGTACGGTGAGTCGAGTGAGTCCGCCGAATTCGCTGGCGTTCCAGAAAATTCTCTCGTCAATCCACTCTTGCTCCACCCACACGTTCATCGACAACACTTGATTCTTCTCGTCCTGGAGTGTATGCGGTAAACCCTTACCCGCACGCACGCACGCAAGCACGCACGCACGCTCGCCAAGCACGCACGCACGCAAGCAAGCACGCACGCACGCACGCACGCACGCACGCACGCACGCACGCACGCACGCACGCACGCACGCACGCACGCACGCACGCACGCGCGCACGCACGCCGAGCCCGCATGCCAAGCACGCACGCACGCACGCACGCACGCGCGCACGCACGCGCGCACGCATGCCAAGCACGCACGCACGCACGCACGCGCGCACGCACGCGCGCACGCACGCGCGCACGCATGCCAAGCACGCACGCACGCACGCACGCACGCACGCGCGCACGCACGCGCGCACGCATGCCAAGCACGCACGCACGCACGCACGCACGCACGCACGCACGCACGCGCGCACGCACGCGCGCACGCATGCCAAGCACGCACGCGCGCACGCACGCACGCGCGCACGCACGCGCGCACGCATGCCAAGCACGCACGCACGCACGCACCACGTTGAATATGTGCGCGAGTGTCAGCGCCACGGCAACGTCAACGACGGTTGACGCGTTGTAGACGGGTCTGACTGCGGGATCGTAAAACGCCATCTTAATCGTAGTCGTAACAATTTGATTTTGTTACTTTTTTTTTAATTAATTTTTAGGCGTCTGGTACCACGTGTCTAAGCAGGCGTTGCTCATCGTTTGGCGGTGGCTTATTGTCCAGATCAAAGCCCTCCTCCAACAGGCTCTGCAAATCCGGCATCATGGGAAACTTTACTAAAATTGTGGTTTTATTTTTTTGAAAACAAAAATTAAAAGCAGAATAAACAAACGCATTTCCCCTTGTCCGCATAATAGAGCGCCATGAACCAGCAGAACCGCAAGGCGTGACGACATATTTTTGTCAATCTCACGGTTTTTTTTATTGTTATTTTCAAACTATTTCTCGCGTTCGCTTGAAGTCACGTTTAAAATGCCTCAAGTCGTGTGGCAGCTGGCAACGCCTCACTGATGAGCCGAGTAAGCAATTGCGGCAAGCTGGGTAAAGGGGAGAAGCTTCAACCAAACCAAATTGACCGATGCCTCGCTCCTGTTTCCGCCCTAACGAGCCTAGGCGCCTTCCGTTGTCATCTGTGTGTGTGTGTGTGTGTGTGTGTGTGCGTGCGTGCGTGTTTGTGTGTGTGCGTACGTGTGTGATGCGCGACGACGGTAAAGCACAACTTTACGAATCAACCAGCAGAACGGAACAAACGACAAATAAAAAAAATCAAATACATCCGAACAAGAGTCGTACGAATCTCCAAATGCGCGAGTTACCGTATCACATCCGTGTACAATGCCCCACGTCGCAATCGTGTACTTTACTTTGACGCAAGCACCGCAAAGGATCGCGTTATTGACGATGTACAAGATGCACTGTGAAGTTTCTAATAGTCACTAATCTATAGGCCCTGTAAAAGTTCTCAACCTTACAAACCAGACAAACGACAAAGACCAACATCAGCTGCCGGACAAAAAATATGCACGTCGTTGGGTGGGTGGTGTGTAGCGCTTTCAAAAAAAATAATAAGTGAAACGAGAGATAGCGCGGGTGCCCTCTTAATCGTAGTCTAAAAATTATGATCGGAGTCGTACGAGTTCAAATTTGCAACTGCCGACGCGCTAGAGAACCGTGGTGACGAGAAGGCGGTCGTCGGTGGGCTGGTCGTCGACGGACGACTGCAGCGCAATCGCCCGAAAGGCTCCGGCGCCGCCGCTGCCACTGCCGCCGCTGAGGATGCCCTCGTCGTCGTCGTCGTCAGTGCTGCTGACGCCGCCGAGCTCAATGTCAGTGGCGCGCTCGTCGAGCTGTCGACGGTGGAGCGCCGCGAGCTCTGGCTGAGCGGCGGCGGCCTCGCCGAAGTCGCGACGCTTCAGGAGGCCACCCTCCGAGTATTGGTTGTAGTCGCGGATCTCGGAGGGGTGGAGGCCGCCTGAACGTCATGCTGGTGAGTGCGGCTTACTCTTTTGCGCGCCAGCCTTCTCACCAACCCATGTGCTCGAGTCGTCTCCTGGCCAGCTCCGTGTCCTGCGCGAGAGCCAGGTCCCTGGCGGCCGTGTCGAGCTGCTGAGGCGTCAGGTCAAACGCCTCGGCGATCTCGCGACCGGCGGCAGTGGGATCAACGTAGTGACCCAGGCCCTCCTGGGCCAGCACCGTGCCGACGAGCTGCTCCGAGAAGCTGGGCATCCGGTAGAGCGCGTGGGCCCGGCCCGTCGGCGGCCCGTGGCCGTTGCCTTGTTGGCCGTGCTCGTACATGGGCGTCATCAGGGGTCGGGGCGTGTAGGGAAGTCTGACACCCTCGCCGAACGGCGCCGGACGATAGGTGTCGTACTCGGGCGGCTCGGGCGTGTAGGTGGCGTTGGCTGTCAAGAGAGCGAGGTTTGAAACTGGTAGCGAGGGAGGGGAACAAAGGCGGAGAGCTCGCTCACGGCGGTAGGCTGGCGAGAGCGCTGGCGGCGAGACGGTCCGAAGGCCGCCGTAGGCGTGCGCGTCGTCCGGAGGCACGCCGGCCATGACGAGCGCCTGGTTCTGGGCGAGGATCAACGGCCTCGCGATGACGGGCAGTCGACGCCGCTCGCGCCGCCCGTCCGCCGGCAGGTACTCGCCGTTGGCCAACAGCAGGTCGTCGGCGTGCGACGGCTCAGCCGGAAGACGGCGGCCTCCGCGTCGTCTCCGTCTCCGGAAGAAGTCCTTGAGACTGCGCCGGTGGTGGCGACGTTCTGAGGCGTTCGCGGACTTGGCATAATTCGGCTAATTGCACAAAGACAGCGAGCAACCAAAGAGGTCGTCGTCGTCTTCGCCGGTGGGTCCTCGCCGGGACGCCGAGGGACTGGCGCCTCTCGCGCGCTCCTCCAGCCAGCGCTCGTCGGCTAGGTCGTCGTCCTCGGTCGGCAGACTGAAATTTCGAAATTCTCTCGAAGTCTTCCAAGTCACGGCGCCCACTTTCGACTGGCGAAGATGCGTCGCTGTCTGTCAGCCGCCAGGCCGATGTCGTAGCCGTCGTCAACCAGATGGCCGTCGGCAGGTCGCTCCTGTCCGCGGCCCTGGAGCGCCTCGTTCGCGACGGCCGGGTCGTAGACGATGTCGCCGTCGTGGGGCAGGTCGCCGTTGAGTCCTTCCGCTAAATTTGGTCCGATTTTCTTTTTCCTGGGCTATAGCAGCGATTTCTCGGGTGTTAGTCGGCATGGTGACGTGCGTGAGTACAGGCAGCGTGTCGTGCTGGGCGCGTGCGTGCGCGCACGGACCGTCGACGTGGTCGTCGTCAGCGGCGCCGGCGACCGCCGACGGCGCCTGAGGGGTGAGCGGCAGGGCGCGTCGGCCGACGCGGGCGCGCCAGCGACGCCTGGCGACGTCCGCGGCGGCGACGGCGGCGAAGGGCAGGTTGACGGAGCGCGTGGGCGAGCCCCGTCCGCCCTCGTGCCCGTCCGCGGCGTCCTCTCCGCCTCCTGCGAGCGAGAGCGTCGGCGAGAGCTTGCGTCGGCGTCCGCCAGAGGTCGCCTCCAGCTCTGCAGCGTGCGGTTAGCACGGCCCCGCACACGCACGCACACGGCACGGGGGCAACAAGCGTTTTAGTGGGCGGCCCCAAGCCGATGTTAGTCGGTTAAGGTCGTCGTCGTGCTGTCACTGGCAAAGAGAGTGGGAGAAGCAACTCTCGACCAACCTCCGTAGGGGACGGGCAGGAGTCGGTTCTGGCTGCGAACGTTCATCTCGACCGCCGGCTTGGGCGAGCTGGACAGCACGTTGACCAGCTGGCCGAACAGCTTGTGGTTGCGCTGAAAAATGCGCGGTGCGCTTGCGGACGAACAGACGGGCAGATAGACGGACAAGACCACGTGCGCACGCACGCACGCACCCTGTGCTGAGGCTGCTCGAAGTCGGCCGCCCAGTCGCACTCGAGGTTGCCCGAGATGGCCCGCTTGAGTTCGGGTCCGATTTCGTGCAGCTGTCGCAATCCCGCCTGGAATGGCAGTTGTTGTTTCGTTTCTCACCGCGAGCACAGTCTATGCGTTAGTGTAGTAGTACGTACTCTAACGCTAGCAAACGCAAGAGGTGTGGTGCTCCTGAGGGGTGGGATGACGCGGTTAAATGAAGTGCGAGCAACCACTCTATTCTGAGGAGCGCTGCGGAAATTACAGGCGGAAGATGGAAGAAGCCTAATGGATAAAGTTTGTCAACGACGACCAGTGACAACTATTGGGCTGCAGGTTATGTGGGTGTAGTTTGTTGTACGTACAAGGGAATACATGTTTTAAGAGACTACAAGAGAGAAAAGAAGTCACGAATTGGTCAGAGGAAAACACATATGTACATTAGCACACGAAAAAAGCTTGCTCAACAGAAAGCCCGGTACGAATTCACAACTTGTCTGTAATCGCATTTTTAAATCAAAGTACATACCTTCAAAAAAAACCTGCAACGACAAGTCGTGATTTCTATCCAGCGATTCAAGAAGACGCGCCAGAAATAGTCAGAAACGGCGGAACCGCCGCCCCATTCTGTTTACATCGCCTCAATGTACGCTGACACAGAAACACACATAGCCACGTTCTGCCACGAATAATTGTGTACATGTACCGTAGCTAAGGGTAGTTGACAACTCGCCCCCTCATTAGCACTGCGCTGTCGCCCAATTGCCCCACTTGATTGGCGAGCCGAGAAAACATCACCTATACCACCCACACCCAGCTCAGCAACCACCCTCTGTCACCCACACATCCGTGTGTCGCGTCTAAGTTCGGCCGTGTCAGGTCTAATTAGGGAAACGCACCCATTGGCAACCACTCAATCGGAAGGACAAGAAGCGCGTGACCTTGTCATATGAATGTGGCGATGGTGGGAAGGGAAAAAATTTGCCAAATTGGCTGTGTTCAAGAAACACTCAAGCGCACGAAAATTGTTCTAGGGACACATGCGGCAACGTTGCCTACAATGTACAGCTGTATATTGTACGTACGGATGGCGCTAGCGGCGCTATGTGTATGTAGCTGAGGTGCACGCGCATTGAAGAAGGGTACAGGGCGTCTCATCCTGCTCAGAAATTCCAGGAAAACATGTGCGCTTTAAAATTCTTGCTTACTGCACAGCTGTACTTGTAGGCTTGTAGCCCCAAGGCTCTACCACATCAGCGCCCAGCAGCCACCCTTCGCGTAACAACTTGAGCCAATCCAAGCCAAGAAAACCTGCGCGACAGCAGAGAACGCTGGCAAGAAAAGTTTTTAGTAATCCCTAGCAGACATGCTAGAGACCGTCTTCTCGCAGAATGCGTGCATGTACTCCTATACATTCGTACGTAGTAGTAGTAGTACACGGGCCAACACCAGGCCTGGCCAGGCTGCGGCCCTCCCACCAAAGCCGGGCCGAAGGCGCCACTTTCAGCCCCGTGTAGCCTGAAAATCAAGTGGGAGCTACCCCCCCCCCCCCTCCACACGAGAGCGTGCGCATCAATTATCACGTTTGCCTAATGGAGTGGCCGGCGCCGAGCGCACTGCCCCCGCTTCCTCCGTCGTCTTCTGGCGGTCGCTTATTTACTTTTCCACCACTCCACTCCCCCGGGTTTGCCCCCCCCCCGGGGCCAAGGACGCGGTCGCCACGCACCTACATGCGCATACGTATACCTAGGGCGTTAGCAGCTGCCGCATCCAGGGGAGAAAGCCCAAATCGACAGCTGGAATACTATACAGCTACTTTGACGTGAGAAGGGGCAGCTGGAGGAGGGGCTGGGTAAACGGAAATCGATGCTTCCTCCAGCCTCTGCGTGCGGAAGGTGCAGTGAGAGACATACGAAAAAAAAGAAAATGTCAAAGGAGTTGTGCGATTATTTTGCGCAACAAGTGTTGCGTCAGTGAGAATGCAATTACTATGTAGCTAATTATTAGGATGTACTGGAAGGCGACAAGACGTACATGTAAAAGACGCTATAGCAAGTACAATTGTGTCCGGTTGTTGTTGCGGTTGCAGAAGACATCATTAGTCTCTTTAAATCAACATCCTCATTATTATCGAATCGAAATTGAAGAAAAGAGCGCATGATAATAAGGAGGGAAGGATAATAAAGAGATAATCAAGTTGATAGTAAGGGAATAACAAATCAGGGCCGCTATGCTATACGCTCGATTATTATGGAATGCTTGTAGGGTTTCTAGAATCTAGACTGCAGTTTTTCCAACAAACGAACCGTGAGTGACATGGCGTGCGTTGGCAGTGTTGACTCGCCACCCTTCTGTTCTATCTCTTTTCGCTTTTTGAACCGCCTGAAGTAGTCCTGGATGAGGAAGGTGGCGTAGAATTTCCCCACAGTGACGTCATCGTCTTCTGCAAATTAAAAACAAAAGTTACGCCCAAACAAGTTACGGCTGGTCAAAAGTTACGCCCAACAAGTTACGGCAGGTCAAAAGTTACGCCCAAATACAATAAGTAGGCAGTCCATAGTGCAATCATGTGCATTACACAAAAAAAGTTACGCCCGGTTGACTCACTCCCAGCAGGTGGCACGACTTCGTCGAGCAGTTTTGTGGGCGTACGTTTCCAGATGCGTTTGATGGCCGCACGAAGCTGTTCGTTGGCATCGTCGATATTGCCTAAGAAATAGAATTAATTGAGCATCGACAAACCTGTTATTTTGTTTTTAATTTTTTTAGGAAGTCTGACCTTCTACATAGATTTTCAGGTTCGTTCTGACCAAAGCGAATAAGGTCGCGTTGAAACAGACTGAACCATCTGAGTTCAGGGGCATATTCATCGAGACGAGCCGCTGAAAGCGTTTGCAGTCTTTTGAGGCACACGCACGCACGCACGCACAAACACAAAACCTTGCACGCGAGCCTATGCGGACAGAGCTTGCCAAAGCCCAGAGGCGGTGATATTTTCCTCAGCAGAGTGACCACGTCGAGATGTTTGATTCGACCTAATTTTTTTTTTGTACAGTACAGTTCTCGTAACCAACAGAATAAACCAATACCTTTCGCGTCAGGGTCGTATTCGGACCATAGTCGTACGAACTCTTCTAGATGGTGGGGCCCCAAGATCGACCAGTCCCTCGTTAGATAGTCAAAGTTGTCCATAATCACAGCCACGAAGAGGTTGATGATCTGAACAACCAATCGCCTGCGCCAAGCCAACCAAAGCTGGTCCAAAGCGATTTCAATCTCTCCAATCAACCAGTTCCCTTGCACGGGTCACGGAGACCCGACCGAACCTCTACCGTACCAAAATAGCAATAACGCACGAGGAAAGAGCAGAGCATGAAGAAGGTGATGAAGTAGGGATAGGCGAACCAGCTGCCGCAGTTGGGCGTGAGATCCGGCTTTTGCTCGAGCTGCGCCGCGTAATCGTCCGACTTCTCGTCGCAGGGCGCGCCGTCTCGGCAGGAGAGCATCACCTGCTGCCAAGCCTCGCCCGTCATCGACCTGAGACCACACAAGAATTATTTTTTAAAGTGCGTGCCAGTGCGTGCGTGCGTGCGCGCTTGCGAGCGTGCGTGCGTGCGTGCGTACTGTGTGTATGCCTGTGCGTGCTTGCAGTCTGTGTCCGCAGCGTCTGTCAACTCGCCTGAACAGCACCATGACCGATCCAAAGAAATCCTGAAAGTGATTGTTCCGATGGATGAACGTATCGTAGTCCAGCGCAATCTTCCCGAACACTTGCATGCCGATAACCGCGTAGATAAAGAAGAGCAGTACAATCAGCAGCGCTACGTACGGTAGCGCCTGAATTAAAAACTCGTTACGGTCTGACATGATTAGAAAATCTAATTGAAAATTAAAAACCTGAAACGATTTCATGAACGTCCAGAGCAGCGTGCGTATGCCTTCGCCTCTGCTCAGCAGCTTCACCAGCCGCATCACGCGGAACAGACGAAAAAAGTTGATTTTGATGAACGTTTTGTCGCGATTCTAAAAACAATTCAAAGTAGACGGAAACATTTCAAAATTTAAATGTTCAAATCTGCCCACCGAGGCGCGCCCAATGATGATGTCGATGTAGCTGCCGACGACGATGATGAAGTCAAAGGCGTTCCAGTGGTCCGAGAAGTAATTCTACAGCGATTAATAAATTACTTATCACAATCCCTCGTCAAACTACATTGGCATTTCCACAAAAGAACACTGTTCTACTGCCACCAACACATTCTGGAATATCAAATTCCAAATCCGTATTTGTCCAAACTTCTGTGCTTAGAAGTACTATGGATTGGCCACCACAATTTGCACGCAAAAAAGTGATGATCACCTTTGGTTTCAATGCGATAATCTTCAACACGCACTCCACTGAGAAAATGATGGTAAAGACCCAGTTCATGGTATCCGTGATCGCCTCCAAGTCTTTGTTGGGAGGGTAGTGCTAAACGACGTGCGCTGCTGCTGTGGGTGGGTGTTGGTGCTGCTGTGGGTAACTACGGCACGCACACACGGACAGGCGCACAACAAAAAACGAACGCACACTTACCGCAAATACTCCAATAGTGCCCCGGGGTAAGGAGAGGTTGAAGGAATAGTGACTAGTGATGGCAATTTTGACGTTTTTCATTTTTAGGTAGGTAGGTTAGGTAAAACTGGTCACAAAGAAGCCTTAGGTAGGTTAGGTTAGGTAAGCTTGATCTTTCTGCTAGGTAGGTAGGTAATCAGGCAAATTCTTTAGGTTATAGGTAGGTAACTTAGGTAACTCCAAGTGTCAGTCAGGCATGCATGTAGTGTAAACCTCCGAGTAGTGCTTGCCAGCACTATGCATTCAGCTTATCTTTACCCTGGACAGTGTTAGAGGAGGTTAAAAAGAGTCTTAACTTTAAACTTTGAAAGTGCTCACCAAATCCAAAATGCAATAATCAAGCTTGTCCACATGTAACAGTGATTTCAGGCGTGCGTGCGTGCGTGCCGGTGCGGGCGTGCTGGTTCGTGCCGGTGCGTGCGTGCCAGTGCGTGCGTGCATGCGTGCGCGCCGGTGAGCGCGTGCCGGTGAGTGCGTGCGTGCGTCCGTGCGTTGGTGCTTGCTTGCGTGCGTATGTGTGTGCGTGCCTGCCCTGCCTGCCCTGCCTGTTTGCGTGCGCGCGTGTTCGCGTGCGTGCGTGCGTGCGTGCGTGCGTGCGTGCGTGCGTGCGTGCGTGCGTGCGTGCGTGCGTGCGTGCGTGCGTGCGTGCGTGCGTGCGTGCGTGCCGGTACGTGCGTGCGTTTGAAGTTGCTTGGTTGTTTGCCGTTAACATCCAGTGCGTGAAAACACCTCTTATTAATTAATGAGTGTAAGCAGTGCATACGCTAATGTGCACTTCTTGCTGTATGCGCACAATTCAAATACGGAAAATTTTATAGCATAGCCTACATATTCTAAGAATCACAATCAAATCAGAATCCCCCGTCACAAAATCCTGGATCCGTCACTGATATACTTTACACTTTCTGCAGCACTAATAGGGTGAGGGCAGATGTTTCAATCTGGGCGAATCCAGAGTACTTGGAGGCGGCAGTATTGCAGGCTTTATGTGAGGCTACAGTGAGTTGAATACACATCATTTGACGCCCCGAATCCCCACCCCATGATTGTTCTTCCTATGAAGATCGCCCCTCTGAGCTGAGACTGTACAGGGTGACCCAGGGGATCGGAGTCGACTTTGATCGCCCGCCACTCGCTTCCATGTTGGCCAATCTTCTTGAAATTTTGACATGTTATACCTTAAACCTTTATTTAGATACGTGCAAAGTTTCAGCCAAATCGGCCAAACGAATAAACTTTCATTCGGGTCTACACAAAATCAACGGTTTTCGAAGTGGCCATCCACAGCGATGCATTTCTCACAGCGGTCTGCGACGGAGCGGCAAATTTTCAGGCAGAAGTCAGCGTCTAGGTGGGCAAACGCGTTTTCTATCGCGTCTTTCAACTCTTCGACGCTTGTGGAGCGCTGAGAGTAAAATGTCTTTGACGATCCCCATACCGAGAATTACAAGGCGAATTACACAAAACCAAAACTTTTTCTCACGAAGGGGAAAATGGCTGAAACTTTGCACGTATCTAAATAAAGGTTTAAGGTATAACATATCAAAATTTCAAGAAGATTGGCCAACATGGAAGCGAGTGGCGAGCGATCAAATTTGACTCCGATCCCCTGGGCCACCCTGTATATTACTGTACAACCTATACCATGTTAAGTTTGAGGGAATGATGTCTCGAGTCCAAACCCCGCCCACACACTGATTCAGTAGGTGTTCTTGAGTAGCATTCTGAAAGTAAAACGATTCAGTTTCTGTAGACTACATAGAAGGACTACAATGTATTCAAGGCTACGAATATCTTGACACAGACGCAGCTGACAAAGAAGTAATATTCTTGCCAACGACAACAACCAGGCAAATCCGACCGCCGGAAGCGAAAACAACGGCCACGTTCGCCTACTGTATGTGCAAATGCTTCTGTTTGCACATACCATTTTTTGGCTCCATGAATTTTAGCTTAGGTAGGTAACCTAGTAGGTAACGGCAAAATCTAGGTAGGTAGGTTAGGTACAGGTAGCTCGAATTTCGCGCTAGGTAGGTTAGGTTAGGTTACCTAGGCCGAAAAAGGCTAGGTAACCTACTAGGTAGGTAACCTAGCTAGGTAGGTTGCCATCACTAATAGTGACCAGGGGCACTATTCGAGCATTTACGGTATTTGTATTCGCAAACACAGCCATTCCTGTAACCATGTCTGGAAGAGTGGGGGCGGGGGGGGGGGGGGTCAATGGCCGAATTCTGGGTAGCTGGCCCTTTTTTGAGTTACACTAGTATTTTTTGGTCAAAAATTGGTATAAATGGGGTCTAAACAGTGTTGTATTTAGCTGGTTTAGGGTCATATAACACTGAAAAGCACGGAACTACACCAACAGTTACTCACTTTTTTCGTTTTAGACAGGGTGAAAATCACTTGGGAAAATCCTGGGGAGGGGTTGGGTGGGGGTTGCAAAAATAATGGGGGAGGGACCCTCCCCACCAAACCCCTCCCCCAGTTACAGGTATGAACACAGCGGCTTTTGCCGTACCGTCAGCGCTAGCGTGACGGTGTTGAGTAGAATGATGGCTTGAATGCCGTACTCGAAGACTTGCGAGGTGACCAGCCACCAAACCTTGTATTGAAACCGGTTCGTCGGAATGTACCGTCTGGTCGGTTTCGCCTTGAGCGCGTACTCGATGCACTTGCGCTGAACGGGACGCACACACGTACACGGTCCACGGGAACACGCACGCACGCACGCACGCACGCACGCACGCACGCACGCACGCACGCACGCACGCACGCACGCACGCACGCACGCACGCACGCACGCACCGTCACGAACCTGGTTCTTGTCCAGTTCGCAGTTCTCGTACTCCCTCTCGCCCTCGCACTGGAAGGTGACGATGACGAATCCCACGAAGATGTTCATCATGAAGAAGTTGATGACGACGATGAAGGAGATGAAGAAGATTGACACCGGCAGCCGGGCGTTGTGCACGGGCCCGCGGCCCTCCCCGCTGCTGTCTATTGCCTTGTACAGCAGTCTGAGTGGAGGGCAGGGTCGTCAGCGGCACGATACGGGTCTTACCGCAAATCCTCCAATAGTGCCCCCCTACAATAGTGCCCTAGGGTAAGAAGAGGTTGACAGAATAGTGCCCCGGGCCAGCAGGGGGGACTGTTGGATGATTTTCGGTATTCGGGATCAGCCAGAGTTCTGCAGTGCGTGCGCTTTGCAGGTTCCAGCGCAATGGCACGCTCTAACAATTCAAAACTGTTCACCGGCTCGTCGAGTGCCTGCCCAATCAGCCACGCCGCGCTACACAACTCAAGAACTGCTACTAACCCATTCCAAGACCGCAGCACAAGCGCACGCGGTGATTTCTGCTGTCTACCATTACCACTGAAGAAGTCTTGATACACAGCTTTGTGCGTGCACGCAGAGCAAGTGACAAAATTCCCCTAACCCACTCACTCTGGCCATCCTTCAAAGGTGCTGACGACGAAGAGAGCGACCATGCCGTTGACGACGTTGTCAAAGTTGAAGTCGTAGTTCGTCCACTCCCTGCGACGAGCCATCGGCTTGGTGAAGTCTCCGTCGCGATACTCAATGAATTGGCCTCTGAAATGACGGATTCTGTAAAGCGTTTCGCGTGCGCGCGTGCGTGCGTGCGTGTGTAAGCCAGTGTGTGTGTGTGTGTGTGTGTGTGTGTGTGTGTGTGTGTGTGTGTGTGTGTGTGCGCGCGCGCGCGCGCGCGCGAGCGTGCGTGCTTGCAGTAATCAAGCCCACTTGCAGTGCTCTTCAACCATCTTTGAGGGGTCCGAACAGCTGAAGAAGGTGCCCTTGAAGATCTGCACCCCAATAATCGCGAACATGAACTGCAGCATGTATGTGACCAAGAAAATGTTGCTGATCGTCTTGATGGCAACGATTACACATTGCACCACGTGCTGAAGAGTAGACGTCGCGACCTCCGGCGGCTATCCGTACAGATGACGAAATAGGCCCACCTTAAGACCTTTGGCACGGTTGATAGCTCGCAGCGGACGTAGTACACGAAGAACGCGGAGAATTTTCACGACGTTGATGGAGTCGCTACTGAAATGAGACAAAAAAGCACTAAATTTAAACAGGTAAACTGAATAAACGTCAACGTTATCGCAAAAATACTATCAAAACAGCGTTTCCACACCACTTGCGTAGTGCTACTCCTTTCGACATTATGATTTTGATGACATAGTACTTCCGATGCATAATTCGCAGAAAAACGACACTAATTGTGCTCGATTCTCAATGGATCGACTAGATCGAGGACGTCCCTTTCGCTGGATTTTCTCGTGTTGTCGCTCGCTGCCCTAGATTACAGATGGCGTTCTTCCGAATGTCTTTGGCTAATTCTGCGGCTCTAGACGGGAAGGCGTCATAGAGATGGCTATGCTACCTGGGCCATTGACGGCCTCATAGCGTCGCCGCAATCCAACAAAAAAAAAACACAAATTCTTAGAATGTGCGTCAGCAGCCGACCTGAGCACAAACGAGATGAGGGAGACGGAGACGACGAGAATATCGAGCAGATTGAACGCGTTCCTGCAGAAGCTGCCACGGTGCAGTATGAAGCCGAACACGATCACCTTTAGGGAGATCTCGATTGTGAACACCGACGTGAAGAAGATGTCGCAGTACTTCAGGATCTGGAGAGAAAAAAAAGCAAAACTAGTGTGACGGGATACAGTGTTGGTAAGAATACGGGTACTCCAGAGAGTAAAAAAAGGCCTCAATAAACCGGTTTAGCGTCTCCATCATACGTCTCTCACCATGTTCATGAGGGAATCCGAGTCCAGTGGGTTCTCGGCGGCCAGGGAGGCGCTCGAGACGAGAATGCAGACCAGCACGCTGTTCGTGAAGTACGGGTGGTTGACGATGCCGTTGCAGAACACGCGAATCCTGAACCAGTTTGCGTATGGGTTCTTGCGGACGGTGGCGGCGTGGAAATCATACTATGTGCATGTTTAAATGTACATTGTTGACTACAGCATGTCAAGTTGGTTGGACAAGACGGACGGACGGACGGACGGACGGACGGACGGACGGACGGACGGACAGACGGACGGACGGACGGACGGACGGACGGACGGATGGACAGACGGACGGACAGAAGGACGGACGGACGGGCAGAAGGACGGACGAACGGACGAACGGACGGACGAACGAACGAACGAACGGACGAACGGACGGACGAACGAACGAACGAACGAACGGACGGACGGACGGACGGACGGACGGACGGACGGACGGAGAGGGACGGACGGACGGGCTCGCACACGTGCAATGCAAATTGAATTGTACCTATGTATAGAGATGGTTTTTGAAAAAAAAATCGGCCGTTTTTTTTTATTAAAAAAAATTTTTTTTTTAATTAAAAAAAATTTTTTCTTTTCTAAATTAAAGGAGGGTTCAGGCGATGTAAGATGCCATATATTAGTGTAAATATACCTTGTAGAGGGTGTTTCAGAGCTATTGTGAACTACAAAAGCATTGAATGGCCATACAAATACATAAATAGCTTGCTTTACACCCACAGGTACACAACAATGTACAATGGTATGTACAATGTACAACATATATATATACAACACAGGGAACGTGGTGGCATGTACCTATGTCCATATTCTATGCTTAAACGCATAAATGACCATACAAATACATGAATAGCTCGTTTTACATGCACACTACAATGTACAATGGTATGTACAATGTACAACATGTATACCACACAGGTAATGTGGTGGCATGTACCTATGTCCATATTCAATGCATAAATGCACCAAAGGGCCAAATTTACCACTGTATCAGGCACAATCTGGAAGGGAAGACACAAAACTGGTGAAAAACTAAAGGGAAAACGTAAAATATAGTGAGAACAACAGAAAAATTTCACTTTTTTTTATTATTAATAAAAAATTTTTTTATTAAAAAAAGAAAGGTCCCATTTTTCTATTAATAAAAATTTTTTTTTTAATAAAAAAAAAATTATTTTCGAAATTGAAACCATCTCTACCTATGTAGTACCTACTCCGTCTAGCAGACTCAGAACATGCAAGCGCATCTACAAGGCTCACGGGTTGGTGTGAGAGAAGAGGAAGAGGCTGGAGGCCTTGGGTATGGGCTTGACCTTCTTGGGCAGGTTCAGTTCGCTGAGCCTCCGTGGACGGGCGCCCATCCGTGTCGACGTGTCGTCCACGCCCTCTCCGAAGGCGGCGTCGTCCACGCTCTCGTACTGCTCGGCGTCCAACTCGTCCAGGGGCTCGGGGAAGCCGCTGAAGTTTGAGATTTTGTGGAATTAAAAAATTGAAGTTGCGATTTTGAGAATCGGCGAAAATCGGCTGCTACAACAGGGCATCGAGATGTATGTACACGTAGGTAGTGTGCCCGCCTCATCTGAGAGTATCACTGTAAATCCACACAATGCGCTTGAATACATACACGCCCGCAGTACAGCAGACTAAAGTGGTCCAACTATCGAAACGCAAATACGATTGCTCTTGCAGTTTGTATGTAAATTTGCTGGCATTACAGTAGAACGTAACAACCCTATACCGCCAGTCGGATTAGATTGGAGAATCGTGTGCGTGTACCTTTGAGTTATCAAGTGCCTCGTTTTGCTATACTGTAGCTTGTTGTGTGTGTCAGCGTCATGGAACTAATGGGATACAATAATATGTTGGCTACTGTATCATTAAAATTCAAATAAAACAAAAGTGCACCCTTGCTGAAGCTCTTCAACCAGTTCGTCGTCCGCTGCGCCCTCAAACATCGCCTCTTCCAGTTCTAAAAAAAATCAAAATCAATTTCAAATTTTTGAATTTCACAACTACAGTACCTTCATCGCCCTTTTCCTCCTCTTTTTCAGCGGCCGTCAAGGACTCGGCGTCCGCCAAGTTGTCGACTGCGATGGCCAAGAAGACGTTCAGCAGAATGTAATTTCCTTAAATATTTTTAACTATTTCTTGATAAAACAAACCAAAAAAAAGTTGAATTCCAAAACCGTCCAGCCAGCCGCTATTTTCTCCCACTTCAATCACATCACACCATACCTGTAACCGGGTCTGGAAGAGTGGGGGGGGGGGGTAGACGGCACTTTTTGGGGGAGAGTGTGTCTGGAGCAAACAGGCGGGGGGTAGCCGGCCATTTTTTGAGTTATACTGATACTTTTTGGTCAAAAATGGGTATAAATAGGGTCTAAACGGTGTTATTTAGCTGTTTTATGGTCATATAACACTGAAAAGCACTGAAATACACCAACATTTACTTACTTTTATCGTTTTAGACTGAGTGAAAATCTCTTGGGAAAATTCTGGGGGGGGGGGGGGTTGGGGGGGGGGGAGTTGGGTGGGTGTTGGAAAAATAGTGCGGGGCCCCCAACCCCCCCCCCCCCCCAACCCCCCCCCCCCCCCCCCCCCTCAGTCACAGGTATGCATCACACGTCACGCAGTCAGCTATGGAATTTACGAAACCCAAGTACACTTAGGCAATTATAAGTACCGTAAACCCTATAATTAGCGCCCCTATTATTATACACCTTCCTAAGACCACTTTGAGTTTATAAGCCCCCCCCCCGCTATAATTACACTCCCTCCCTAGATGGACCATCGTCTGAAAGGCGAAGTTTTCTATGTCTGGGTGTATGTATGGTCGCGTATGTGAATGTACAGTATGTACGTGTATGTGCATGTGATACTGTGTGAGAGTGTGCTAGAGTGAGTGTACCAACGTGTGTGCGCAGCGTATTTTTCCCTTAAAAATCGCCTCCACGCGCCTTTTCGCCCACAAACCTTGCCACACATCGACACTTCCAGTTTATAAGCCCCCCTATAATTAGCCCCCCCCTCCTATAATCATACACCGTCATAGAGCTCGAACGAAACAATTAGCCACGGGGGGGGCTAATTATAGGGTTTACTGTACTTAAAATCTCATTTTCAAATCACAAAAACGCACCGCAAATGAAGAGAACGATATAGTAGATGGAGACGATGACACCGTAGCCGTCGACTCCATTGAACGCGTTGATGCCGTTGTACATGACCGTGTTCCAGTCCTCGCCGGTCAGAATCTAAACGAAATGTTTCAAAAATTCAAATATTCAAATTCAAAAGTTGCGCTTGCCCACCTGAAAGACGGTGAGCAGCGACTGTACGAAGGTGTCGAAGTTGGCCCTGGGCTTGGGCACTTCCGGTTTGAAATTGAACCTTCCGCCGAACACCTGCATGCCCAGGAGGGCGAAGATGACGATGAAAAGGAACAACAGAAGAAGGAGAGAGGCGATAGAACGGAGGGAGTTGAGGAGGGAGGCGACGAGATTTCGGAGGGAGGCCCAATATCTGAAGAGCCGGACGCGTTGCACGCACGCACCGGCACGCACGCACGCACGCACGCACGCACAGACCTGGTAAACTTGAAAATGCGCAGCAGACGAGCCGACCGCAGCACGGAGACGCCCACAGGCTGGACGATGCCGAAGCGCACGAGAGCGTACTCGAGGATGGAAGAGATGACGACGAAACAGTCGAAGCGGTTGAACACCGACGCAAAGTAGCTGAGGAATCCCAAGGAGAACATCTTCACCAGCATCTCGCCCGTGAACAGGAGCACGAAGAAGAGATTTGCGTAGTCTGGACAATTCGAATGGCACGGTAACGCGCGAAGTGTGAAACGAGAGCGGATTGAACCTACTATGAGGCGTTTTATTGTTTGGGCTATCACTATCAGCAATTTTGGGCTAGCCACTGTGTTTTTATTCGGACGATATGGTACGCCTAAGCCTAAGCAAAAGCCTAAGCCTAAGCCTAAGCAAAAACGTAAGCCAAAGCAAAAGCCTAAGCCTAAGCCTAAGCCTAGGCTTTGGCTAAGGCTTAGGCGTACCATATCGTCCTAATAAAAATACAAGCCTAAGCCCAAATAGCCGTCCTAAGCCCAAATAGCTGATAGTGATAGCCCAAACAATAAAAAGCCACCTATGTACTACATCCCGACAACCTTCTGTGGTGAACGATCTGTGAAACGGGAAAACAAAATCAAAATGAACAGATAATCTAGCGCAATTTTGACGGCAACTTTCGCTTCACGCTTTTAAATCGCGAGGCTCAAAAGTTCAAATCGTACAAGATTCCTTCCAATCCCAGGAGCAGTATCGGAGGAGTTAGAGTTGACGCAGTTTCCAAAACTCTGACTAAGAGCGGTTAGATAACTATGAGCGGTTAGATTGGTCAGACATTTTTGTTGTCAAATGTAGAAAAAATGTCAAATTTGTTGCCTCCTAGCAAGGTCGGACCCTTGCTAAGCAAACTCGCACTAACTGCTAGTTGAACTAATCGCTTACTGCGACTTTTGGGATAGATGGGGATTTTAATTTAGCTAGACAAAGTCGTTAGTGAGCGTTTAGTAAGACTTTTGGAAACGGCTCCGGGTAATTAATTTGATCGGTATGTACAAGGCACTCTTCGTGTATGCGTGCGATGATCGCACGCACGCACGCACGCACCGGCACGCAATGACGCTGCAATGGCTATTGAACCATATTAGACAAAAAACAGAAGAACAAACAAACAATGAACAAATGAACATAGATACATGTAGAGTAGTTGAGCGACTCACATACGATTTTTGAAAAAGATTATGCAGGCACCTCTCAAAATAGCCATAAAAATACAGTAGAAATACACAAACTGTAAAATACACAAACTTTGTGTATTCCATCATGTTTGTGTATGTATATGTATATTGGATTTTGTTTGTGTATGTGTATGTGTATGTGTATATACGTATAAAATACACAAAAAAATACACAAACATTGTTTGTGTATGTATATACTCGTCCACCCTAGTGCGATCTTTAGGTGTGCACGTGAGTGCGACTGCGTCCACGCATTCCCAGCGTGTACATGTACCTCATTTTCAAACCACTCCAACAATAGCCTCCCCCACCCTCACCTTGAAAATGGTCCAGCCATTCAGGTTGGCCAAAGTGCTCCGACGTTAGAACCAGCGTGTTCAGAAACACGAGTATTATAACCAGCCAGTAAAAACTCTAAAAATTAATTAAATTAAACCCTAAATTTTAATTTTTAAACATTTGATTAATTTTGTAATGTAAACCTGAGATTTGACTATGCGTCGGCAAAAGCGTCGGCTGCGTCGCGTCCATTTGTTGGTGCGTCGACTGCGTCGGCGCCACCACGCCAGTTTTGACGGCTGCGAATTGTTGGAATTTGAATTACCTATTTGAAAATGGAAAATTTAAATTATTTAGAATTGGTGGTGACTAGCTGTTGTTGTTGTTGAGGTTGGTTGAGATGAGGTTGGTGACTAGCTACTAGTTGAAATGGTGAAAATTGGTTGCTGGAACGAAAAACAATTCTGCCAAAAATTGAAATAGAACACAAATAGTAATGTTAACATGCGGTAGCTATATTTTTCGAACTCGGAACTGGAACAGGAAAAATTTGTTTTACATGGATACCTCTTCTTTGGAGTCAATGTCAGCGTCGTCGGCGTCGGCATCTCCGCCTAAATTTTACATTTTACTTATCAGAATATAAAAATCCCGAAAACAAAATATTGTGGAATGTGGTCATGTCAATAGTAGTAGTAGTCGCGCTTTATTCAAATTCTACTGTACTTGACTGAAAGCGCATCAGCGGTGTGTGTGTGTGGGGGGGGGGCATCCCCTATGTTCCCATCCCATTATTCCTGCAAGCTGGCGCTTTTATTAAGCTCTACCATCCATCTCGTGTACGTGTGTGCGTGGGACACACGCACGAACCAGCGCACGCACTGAGTCGCAACTGTACGAACATGCCTACAGGTGGATTGTTCGCTCTGGCCGTGGTGCAACTATAGACTGCGGCTATAGTGCAATACGTCTCCCGTGACTTTAGCCCAAACAAGGAACAATATACCGGAGTATCCAAAACCATTTACCGTTGAATTTTTGTCCAACAAAAGTTGCTCAAACTTTCTATCATGCCGTTAAGTTAATCCGCTAGCTAAAGTCACTGGATTAGCCTTGTTTTTATTTTGAAAAAAGAAAAATTATAAAATACCAATGTTTTGGATCGGAGCTGGCTTAGTGGGTGTGTTCCTAGCCGCAGTGTTGGCCCTACAGTGGTTTCTCGTGTGGAAACCGCGCCGACAAGCAGAAAAAGACTTTGAAAGAGCTCTAGAGGTAAAAGGGATTTGTGCAATATTTGAAATTTCAATTTGTTTTGCGGAGTGCCGTTGTCGGTGTCGGTGTAAAAAGTTATTCCACGAGGCGTTGGTCGAATTTAATTCTCAAACGTAAACTCGGACATAACGTCTGCAAATTCTGTAAAAATCGATTAGTCAATTGCACGCTTGTTTTTTTTTTTTAGCTCAGTTGCAATATTCAAGCTTCAGTTTCAAAATTGGCAGTTCTTGTTGAGGAGGCGAGCACCAAGTTTTTTCTTACTGGCTAATGCCCAAAGCTGAACAATAGATTTTTGTCTTTCCGTTTTTCGTATCCTTCAGAGCGCTTCGAAACCCGGCTACGAAATGATGGAAGGCCGAAACGAACCGAACACCGAAATTGGACTGGCGGATCGACCCCAAGGCAAGACTCTGCAGTGATTTTCTCTTTGGCTTTGGGTGTCAATTCAATTTTGCATTTTGCGCGAATTTGATAGAACGCTACTGTACAGTTTTTTGCGCGTGTTTATGACAAGAAATTTGCGCAATTACCGCTGCCCAGATCGTCGTCTTCGTCCTCTTCCTCGATGTCTTCTGAAAACAAGAGGCACCGATGCGCGCGCGCGTGCGTGCGTGCTCGCTAGCTTTTATCACGAACTAGCTTGCTCGATCCAATCCAAGTATCCTTTGATATCCTCCTCTAACTGTTGCTTCTCGCGGAACTTTTGAAAGAGGCCTCTGGCGCGAGCCTTCTCTCTCTCCTTTGAGAATTCACTGCAAGTTTCGAAAAATATAAGTGCTGGTGCTCAAAATAGGAAAAAAAAAACAACTAAAAACTCACCCGCTGAGAACGCCCAACACGAGATTGAGCACGAAAAACGAGCCGAGAATCACGAGCGTGACGAAGTACAGCCAGGGCCAGTTGTAGCCGACCGCGTCGTTGACCTGTGATGGAAAGGGCACCGAAATACTTTCCAAAACGCGATTTTTGTCCGGTGGAAATTTTTGAAATTGCGCCAAAAATGATTGCTCCGCTGAAGTACCACAGTTTCCAGTAATCTGACTCACCCAGTACATGACTTCGGTCCAGCCTTCTAGAGAAACGCACTGAAATACGGTCAGCGTCGCCATGATAAAGTTGTCAAAGTTGGTGATGCCGTGATTGGGACCCTGCCACGTGTACAGAGGCCCGTCCACCTCGTCGCGGACCTGCAACGTTTTGGAAGGATTCAAATTTTTGAATTTTAAAAATCCTAATATTACGAGCTTGACTCTCCAATTGCGCCCCAGTACGCAGTAGTGCCCCAGGTAAGAGGAGGTTAAAACTAGAGTGTCCCGGACACTATTGGAGGATATACGGTGGTAGTACACAACTACATAAACTGTTTCAGCAATCGAATCGCAAGAGTAATTAATCACTCGGGAACAACGCTATGCAAATTGTTGGAGAATTCTTGAAATGTGCAGAAACGTCAATTCGAAATTAGAAGTGCACATTCTTTTCTTCGTCTGCGACTGTGACCGAATCGGTATTGGACCTATCACCACCCGTATGCTCCGTAGAATGGACCTTCATACTTCCTCCTTTTATCCAGAGCAACAATCCAGCGCCGTCTCCCTTTACCCACCTCGCTGGAGCAGACCCAGCTGGCGTTGGTCCCCTGGGGCGCCTCGCACTTGAAGCCCAGGCCCTCCTTGGTGCTGCACGTGGTGAAGGTCGAGAAGACGACGATGTGCGTGTCCCTGTCCACGCAGGTGTTGTGCAGCTTGCCGCAGAACAGCTCCAAGCCGATGATCGCGTAGATAACGATCACGAAGGCGACGAGCATGCCGATGTGCAGCAGAGGCATCATGGCCCGTAAGATGGAGTTAAGCACCACTTGGAGACCTGGCAGGAGGGGAAGTGTGCGTGCGTGCGCGCCGGTGCGTGCCGGTGCGTGCCGGTGCATGCCGGTGCGTGCCGGTGCGTGCGTGCGTGCCGGTGCATGCGTGCGTGCGTGCGTGCGTGCGTGCGTGCGTGCGTGCGTGCTGCGTGCGAGCGTGCGTGCGTGCGTACGTGCGTCCGTCCGTGCGGGCGTGCCTGCCGGTTCGTGCGTGCGTGCGCGCCGGTGCGTGCGTGCGTGTGTGCCGATGCGTGCGTGCGTGCATACGTGCGTGCATGCGTGCGTGCACGCGTACGTGCCAGTGCGTGCGTGCGACCAACTTGGCACTCCAGAGACGAGTCGTAGAGGTCTGAGCACGCGAAAGGCACGCAAGGCCTTGACGTCGAACGCGCCCTGCGAAGTAGGGGAGGCGGTCGAGAAGAACGTCGAGATTAGCCTGAAGGGCATGGTCTGGGTGTCGGACGGACGCACGCACGCACGCACGCACGCACGCACGCACGCACGCACGCACGCACGCACGCACGCACGCACGCACGCACGCATTCGCACACGCACGCACGCACGCACTGACCCGACGACGACGATGATGAAGTCGAGAATGTTCCATCCGTTCTTCAAATAAGCCCCCGGGTGGAAAAGGAAGCCGCTCGCGACAATCTTCAGCACGCACTCCACCGTGAACACGACGATGAAGACGTTTTCGATTTTCTCCTGCAGGGCATGATGATGAAGTTTAAATTTTAATGGATGTTTCAAAATGCATATGGACCGATACGGCAATGCCATCTCAATGTAAATGTAGGCGGCTCAAGATCAATGCACGTTCTACACCATGTACAGTATACACCATGGTCGCTGAACACGATTTGAAGATTTCAGTTTTCGTCGCTCTTCCGTGCTTCAACTGTTTGTACATTTGTACATACATACGTGTATTTACCAGTGTTTTGGAATTGTACACCCATTGTCGCGACGCTAGCCGGTTTCGGAAATACGGCAAAAGAAGCGAGACAAACCAGTATAATGTTTCTCGTGTCCGTGTCCTGTCTAGGGTAGGGAGTCTGAACGGCCAGTGCGATGCAGTTGGCGCAGATCATGACGAGGATCAGCGCCTCAAAGGTCCGGCTCTCCGTCACCGCGATGCAGAACCTGTAGTGATGTTCACGGCTTGTCTTAGTTAAACCGGTTTACAGAAACTGGAAAGAGAGGATCGAGCGCAAAAATGCACGTGACTCGGCTGCCTCGACATGGGATTGTATGTACCGGTAGCATCTTTATACTCTTGTTTGTAGGGAAAGAGCCTTTCAACAGGATAGGGCCCAAAACCATACCTGGAACCGTGCGGGTTTGCATCCGGTGGGATGTGGGACGGGGGAGGTGCTCGGAGTGTGCGTTGGATGGGGGGGGGGGGGGGTCAAAATTTGTGAGCGGGGTTCCATCCTAGAAGGTATACATCGGAGTATGTTTCCACACATTTCGGGGTGGGGGGGGGGGCCGCTTCCCGGGGTTTTTTTTGTGCTAGTGTGTAGGGGAGTTTGTCAGGGTTCCTCCTCTTCCCCCAACCACCTCTCCCAATTCCGGGCGTTACAGTACAAAGTATGGGCGAAGCGGCAAAAATAATTGAATTTTTTTTAAAGATTCCACACCTCCTTATCGGGTTCTTGAGCGTGAGGCAGAAGAGGGCGCGCGGCGGCCTCTCGACGGCCGGGGCGCCGCGCTGGAGCTTCTTGGGCTGCTGACGGCGCTTGGGGCCGCCCGGCTCGCCCCCGGCCGCCACGGCCGCCTGCAGCGTCTGCTGCCAGAGGTCCGCGCCCGCCGTCGCGCCGCCGTCCGACGAGGACGCCGGCGCGAGCGGGCCAGGCCCGGCCGCCGAAGGCTCCGACGCCGACGCCGCCGCCGCGCCGCCAGCCGACGACTGGCGTTCTGAAGGCGTGGGGGTGTGGCGTAGTCCGTAAGGCGTTGGACTCCTGACCGCGAGGTCGGGGGTTCGATTTCTTGCTGGGTGAAAACCACGGCAACCCCCCTTCGGCAAGGGGTTTAAACCACAGCTCCGGTTTCTGGCTGTACCGTGGCTTCGGCCAAAAGTCAGTGTCAGGTGCGGGCCCACCATGCCTCGCGGCAGAACAACGCCCACTGGTATGTATACGGCGCCGCCCTGTGATCTTGTGATCCAGTTTACGGCCATTGTGCTGTGTCGGTGGTTGTCGTCAAAATAAAGTAAAAGTTAAAAGGCACAAGGAAGCGCTCGTATGTTGCTCGCTTCCTTCAGGCGCCACACTGCATGCGTGAGAGTGCGTATGTGCTCACGTGTGGAATCCTGCGTACAAAAAGCCTCGATTTGGTCGGGGCGGAAACGACACTGGACGCGCATCGACCTTTCCATCTGGTTCATAAGCGGTTTGGTCTGGATCTTCGCGCTGTTTGGCATGGGAATCGAGACGAATCGAATTATGCCCCTGCTATAATTACCTCCCCCCCTCCCCCCAACCCCCCTAGTTTCCTAAGGCTATGTATGCCGTTTGTCTTGAATCGAAAGTTTTACATTTTGCATCGAACACACATACAAATACATAGTGTTCTTTCCCCAATGCTTCGCGTTGTTTACGTCCCTTGGGATGTGTTGGGATTGGCCAAATAAAACCGAACCGAACCGAACCGAAGTGTATCGTGTCTACAATATGTACGTACACGTACGTGTACGTAACCATATGCCCAAAAACAAAACAAAGCGTTCTTCAAGACGAACCAAGCATTTCCGTTCAAAGAAGCATTTAAAAGCGCTCAAAAAAGCATAGAAAAAGTGCATAGCAACAGGCACTCACTTTCGAACATGGCTTTCGCGAGCTTCTACTATAAAATTCCTAGGCCGCTCCGCGTCGCTTCGTCAGCTCTCCTCCAATGGGGCATTCCTCGGGCGCCGCGGCATCTGTTGAGTATATTTCTCTCTTCTGAATTTCGTCGGCGCCGCTCCTGTGAAGGGCGCGAGTCACTCTCCTCTAGCCATCCTCCAAAACTTTCCGCGCTCTCTCTCCCCCTCCTTTCCTCTTTCCGGCTCTGTGCGGAACGTACGCCCCAGCGAGGTCCCTCGACGCACACGCGAACAGGCGAACGCACGCACTCTGGGACAAGCAAGCGGCCCAGGGTGAATTCCGAGCTAGCGCTGGGACGGTGCAGAGGAATGGCCACGACGGCTCTACGAATATCAATGGGCCTGAGGGGGTGGGGGCGGCGCCGGGAGGGCCTCTAATCAAATGAATAGCGCGCGCCTGTGCCTCGGTGCTGGCAGAAGCCAGGCCGAGGCCGGGGGAGGGGAAGTTCTGCCTCCGCGCCGATGACGAGCTAAGAAGGCAACGGCAGGGCTGCCCTGCCTGCCGCAGAGCGCGATTTGTTTCTAGTCTAGCGCGGCGACGGCAGAAGCCGAACGAAGGCCCGCCGCGTCCGTCGAAACACAGAGAAAGTGGCGCGGGCGGGAGGGGTGGCGCAAATGGCGCGGCCGCGACGCGCCTCTCCTAGCCAGCCGACAGTGACTAGCTAACGCCGGCTAGCTAGCTAGCTAGCTTCGCGGGCCTTCGCTTGCCGTATACGACGGCATTACCTATACGCCAGCCGACCGGACGGCAGCCAGCGGCCCACAACCCCCTAGCCTCCTCGCGGCCTGAGGAAAGAAGAGGTATAGCAGCGGGCAACGAGCGAGCGAAACGAGAGGGGGTGGGGAATTTATGAGCGATTCCCTCAGCATGTATATGCGTCCACGGATGTGTCTGTTTGTCCGAGGCTTTTCGCGCATGAACCGGCCGGAGGTTGGCAGCGATAAATCACGTCGACATTAGTAGTGCCGAACATTTGTGCAGAGCAAGTACACGCTACGCGCAGTCGCACGCGGTGCAGTGGAGCTATTAGCTGGTGGCCTAGTGGTAGAGAATCGGCCTCTAGCGCGCACGGTTCTGGGTTCGATTGTTGACGGAGCCACAAAATCGAGGACTTCCCTTTCGACGGATTTTCTCGTGCCATCGCTGCCCTAGATTACAGGTGGCGTTCTTCCAAATGTCTTTGGCTAATTATGCGGCTCTAGACGGGAAGGCGTCATGGAGATGGGTATGCTTGTACCCATATGGGCCATTGACGGCCTCCTAGCGTTGCCCCAAATCCAACAACGGGGCAGGGGTGCGGACGGTGTAGAAAAAAGTCATCCAACCCTAAAATGAGTTGTACTCAACTGGCGTAGAGTGTCTTTTCTGCAATAAGCAATCTTAATCGAAATTTAACGAAGTGACGCAGCACCGCAGTACCCTCTTCTCACCGAGAAATTGGGCGACAAGCAACCGCATTGCCACCCAATAATTTCACAGCTTCAGCGATCACAAATAATAGTCTACCGTCTGCCATAGTCGTAATCGGAACGATTTCAAAACCACGCCTTTTCATGGAAAGTAGCAGGCACCCTGCGGGTACGCGATGCTGGGCAGGGACGTTCCAGTGGTGGAGAGCTTTTCCCACTTCTTGGAGGCCCAGTCGAATCTCTCGACGTGTCTGACGACTTCGAAATTTTGGTCCTGACCACCAAACGCGTAGGTCGCACCGCCGCAGGTCAGCATCACGAAGAACTGACGCGCAGACGTCATTTTCTGAAGGAAAAAAAGATGGTATTCGTTAGTTTTTGGTCGTTTTAGACATTGTCTGTCAGTTTTATCAAGTGGGATGCGCTGTTCCTTAACCTTCACTTTTCCTTTTAGGTATTTTATTTGAAGAACATCCGAACGCACGCACGGATCGCGTCGCGCAGTGGATAGGGGGACGGGGCGACGTCGCTTCTCCTCCCGTTCATCCCAGGAGTGCTACAGTTTACCATTCCAATTTAAACCCAACATTGCAAAATTCCGATCGCACTATTCGAATCATACTGTAGAAAAGACCAAATGACACCAAGATTTCAATTGTTTTTAATTTTTGTAAACACTATATGAACTTCAAAATGTGCATAGCCCTCCATGTGCGCCTCATCGAGAGCTTCAATCGAAGCCATCACATGCCGGTTTCGGTCCAGTTTTGAATGAACTACATACAAAACACTGCAAAAATTTTATAAAAATTTGGATTTTTTAAATTTTTGTACAAAAATAATTACGTGGTTCAAACAGTTCATAGCCCTCCATGTGCGCCTCATCGAGGCCTTTCATGAAAGCTATCACACACCAGTGTTGAATGCGCTACACGTGAATTATTTCTTCTACTTTTTAAATTTTTCTTTTTTAAATTTAAATCTTAAACTTCTACTTTTTTTAAATTTGTGTAAAAAAAAGCTACGGGTTCGAAACGTTCGTAGCCCTCCATGTAGGCCTCGTTGAGAGCTTCAATCGAAGCCACCACACGCTGGTTTCGGTCCAGTTTTGAACAGACTACATGCAAAATACTGTGGAACGTTTACAAAAATTTAGATTTTTTAAATTTTTGTACAAAAAAGTTTAGGTGGTTTGAACAGTTCGCCATGTAGGCCTCGTCAAGAGGTTCAATCGAAGCCATCACACGCCGGTTTCAATCCAGTTTTGAACACACTACATGCAAAATACTGCGCAAATTTTACCAAAATGTCGATTTTTTCAAATTTTTGTACAAAAAAAGTTTGATTGTTTTGAAAAGTTCGCACCTCTCCAAGCTGCGCACGCCGTTTGCGGTCCAGTTAATCGAATGGTGCCAAATCGTTTCCTTCTTTGGGGCTATGGCTCAAATCGGTCGTATACCGTATCCAAATAACGGAAAATTATCGGACTTGTTCGGAGATTCCAGGTAAAATGACTGATCGTAGTTTAGTTATAAGTTCAACAATCGGCGCAGTTGCATTATAAATGACGAGGCCCCTATCTAACAGTTTATCCAATGGATTTTCCGTAGTTTTGACATAAGAAATAATCATGTATTGGCTCTGTAACAAAAGAAGTCCCACTTAAATATCTGCACGGACGCGCGAGAAAACGGCGATTGAAAATGGCCCGAAATGGTGGGACACCCTGTACATACAGAGTGTTTTTTTGTTTGACACAGTGAAAAATTTCAATAACTTCTTAACCACTATACCGATTCCAACCAAATTTTGAGCGTTTATAGCAAACACCGGGCGACATGTTGTGTTACAGTTTCACGCTTTTTCGTTACTCCTACCATGAGATATGCAACATCAACTTAGGTGTCGAATTTCGGCGACTATTCCTGGAAGAAAATACGATTACCTATGTTGCACGCATGCTGAAACAGTCGTTTCCCCAGCACTCTAATATTCGAATTTTACACGTGCAGTAGCGTATTTCGTACTCTGTTCCAAAGTCGAATAGCGGAATTTGAGGAAACGGATTGTTCTCCAATTTTCTGAAAATCTTGACAAACAAGCAAGACTGACGCGGATTCG
Source organism: Paralinhomoeus sp. GSCO2_6 (assembly GCA_030248085.1). Classification (NCBI taxonomy): domain Eukaryota; kingdom Metazoa; phylum Nematoda; class Chromadorea; order Monhysterida; family Linhomoeidae; genus Paralinhomoeus; species Paralinhomoeus sp. GSCO2_6. The sequence goes on along the minus strand of JASAMY010001288.1, from coordinate 29,931 downwards.
GTCAAATTCCGATAATGAACGAAACCCTAGCGTTGAAAACAAATGCATTTGATGCCCAATGCAACATGGAATATGCATCAACTATGGCATGTCCTTGGTAACACGAAACATTGAGCAATCACTCAACATCCACAATTTAAAGAAACCAAATTCGGCCCAAAAAGTTGATGTTGCGTGTCTCATGGTGGGGTAACGGAGAAATGTGAAACTTTGGCACAACATGTCGCCCGGTGTTTGCGATAAACGCTCACAATTTGGTTGGATCGGTAAAGCGGTTAAAAAGTTATTGGAATTTTTCATTGTGCCAAACAAAAAAAAACACCCTGTACGTATGTGGCCGAAAAATCGCAACAAAATTTTGTCTGCGGCACCGCTCTTACATATACATAAATTGTTAAAAAAATGGACCGATGGCGTATGTGCCCAACGCAGACCTGAAATGGCCCAGCATCAATAAATTTCAACGGGATGCGTGGGTGACCCACTTTCTGCAAAGTGCAAAATCCGTCCGACCCCCCTTCCCTCCCTCCCGAGAGAAAGTTGCTGCATCCCCCACTGTATGACGCACGCGCGGCACTCGCCTCGGCCTCGAGCCAGGAGTCCGCCTCGATGTCGTACAGTTCGCAGTCGGTCTGCACCCGCCCGACAACGTTATCGATGCCGCCGCACGCCAGCAGGAACGGCCTGCCGGCCAGCTCCACGGCAGCAGCAGTACCGCGGCTTCTCAAATGGAACCGACACGCACTATTATGACAAGAGTACAGTCGCCGCCTGCGCCAACCTTCCTTTCTTCGGCGCGGCCAGTTTCTTCCAGACGTTATTCTTTGGGTCGAAGCGAAACAAACTCTTGGAGAGCTTGCCCTTCGTGATGCGCCGTCGGCAACGTACAAATAGCCGCCTGAAGCGGTCGATGCGGCGTCGTAGAGTTTGACTGGCATCTTCGAAGAGACTTCTCCCCATCTATCCGTGTCAAAGTTGTACGAAAAGCACGCATCCTGTTCACGATCACCGCCAGCAATTCCACCGCACAAGTAGTGGACGTTGCCTAAAGTTACGCCCAAAGAGTCCGACGCGCGCAGCTGCCTCTCTACCAATGGTCGTTCCCGCTCGGCTCGACTTGAACTTGAATTCCTGCATCACTTCGGCCGGTTGGTTGGCCAGTTTGAATTGCGCGCCATCGAATAGGACCGGGTCGAGGCGCCCGTTGACGAAAAGGACGTAACTTCCGTAACTTCCAGCGGCATTCATCCGCGTTTCGAGCAGGTAGGGACTTTTCTTGAGCAGAACCACGCTTCCGTCCACTGGATCGAATTGGTAGACGTTTAACGTTATGGACCGGTCACCGCTGAGCAACACCTTGCCAGCTGTCGGCGGTTCTGAATGAGTGGTTGAATTACTGCTAATGGTCCTAGTCGCTAAATCGTCTCTTTTCAATCGGTGTAGCGCTGTCTGCACCATCTATTTACCAGTACGTACCGTAAACCCTATAATTAGCCCCCCGGGGGCTAATTTTTTCGTTCGAGCTCTAGGAGGGTGTCTAATTATAGGGGGGGGGGGGGGTTTAAAATGGGAGTGTCGATGAGTGGGAAGATGTGTGGGCGAAAGGGCGCGTGGAGGAGATTTTTAAGGGAAAAAGGCGCTGTGCACACACGCTGGTACACTCTAACACACTCTCACACACTCTCACATACACATACTTATACATACATACACATACGCGACCATACATACACCCAGACATGGAAACATGTGCCTTTTAGACGATGGTTCATTTAGGGAGGGGGCGTAATTATAGGGGGGGGGGGGTTATAAACTCAAAGTGGTCTTGGGAGGGGGTATTATGATCGGGGGGGAGGGGGCTAATTATGGGGGGGGCTAATTATAGGGTTTACGGTATGTACTGTACTGCATTTTTCTACATGCCAAAGTGCAGGGTGCAACAAATGCAGGGCAGGGCGCAGCGTCTATTTTCTTTAAAAATCGCCTCCACGCGCATTTTCGCCCACAAACCTTCCCACACATCGACACTTCCAGTTTATAAGCCCCCCTATCATTAGCCCCCCCCCCCCCTACAATTATACACCCTCCTAAAGCTCGAAACGAAACAATTAGCCCCCGGGGGGCTGATTATAGGGTTTACGGGATATTGCGGTAGGTGTGTCGAATGCTTGTATACCCGTAGGAGGTTCTCTTTAGCGATGGCTTACCCGGGTTCCTCGGACAGGCGGTTGAGTGTTCAAGAGCCGCCAATGTGGCGATCAAAACTGGCAACCAAACTTGCCGCCACATGTCTCAGAATATTATTTAGATTTTTCGACAAATATCATTCAAAACGCGTAGAATGAGCCGCGCAGCCGACTGGAAACTGGGCTGGACGCCTATCTCGAGCTGCTGGTCTGCGACTACCCCACTGATTCTTATCAGGGCGAAAGGCACCGACGAAACAAAGAAAAGCCGCCGCTCGCTTGTATGCTCTTTCGGCTTTGCACCTCTGTCGCCGACCTCCACCTCATACCTTCACCACGCAAATGTCACCAGCGCGCGTGTGTGGTACAGTTCCGGGCAGATGTCGGGTGGGCTCCCGGGAGTAAAAGCTCCCAGGAGCGCTCCCGGGAGCCCAAGGAGCCGATTTGGCTCCCCACACTATAAGATAGGAAAGGGAAGGAGCGACGCGGACCGAGCGGCGGCCGCGCGGAGCTCCCTCCTGCGGCGCGCGCGCGGCGTCCTTCCCTTTCTTTCCCCTCTCCTGACTCGTCCCCTTCTTTGCTGACGTCACAACCCAAGCCGAGTTTGAATGCGGATTGGCGTAAAGCATATGCAGTTGTGCACATGTGCGTTTGCTACAACTGATTAACGGACATTGCGTTTTTGCTTTGCAATAGTTACTTTTCGAGTCGTTGCTGAAAATCATTCTTCTGTTGGAGAGGTTCTGGTCGGACAACTTTGCCATTGACGACACGACAACGCTGTGATCTTCTTCGGTTTTTGCTGGACTCAGCAATTATGACGGCTGAACTCTGCAGCAACAATGGACAATTCTGCGTTACGCTTTATCAAGCGATGTTGTTGTTGTTGGATTTGGGGCGACGCTAGGAGGCCTGTCAATGGCCCATGTAGCCTACCCATCTCCATGACGCCTTCCCGTCTACAGCCGTATGATTAGCGGAAGACTTTCGGAAGAACGCCATCTGTAATCTAGGGCAGCGATGGCACGAGAAAATCCATGGAAAGGGAAGTCCTCGATCTAGTGGCGCCATCAAGAATCGAACCCAGGACCTTGCGCGCAAGAGGCCGGTTTTTTGCCACTAGGCCATGCCGCTGCCCTTATCAAGCGATACTGCAGCAGGTAAAATTTGCTGGAGTGTTTAGCACAGCAATGCTTAGTAAACAGCCAGGCAAAGTAATGTTGCAAATGTTGCACAAGTATGCAATTACACAAGTATGCTAACAAGCTACGCTACTCCTTGGCAGACTACCCGCAGTCTAGCTTTTGCGCACTCTGCGGTACTATCTACAGGGTGGGCCAAAAAAAACCGCCCCCCTACCGATTTAGAGATTGGCTGGACCGATTCTGATGAAAATTGGAATACAACATACTGGACCTAATAGAAGCAGGTTTGCAAAGTTTCGGCTCATTTCATAAACAATGTTGTATTTCTTTGGTCTTGGCCCGCCTTTCCCTTAGATGTAGCCAATGAAGATACTGTACGAATATTTTTCGAAAATTTGAAAATAAAGCGGTTGATAAATTGTGGGCGCATGTTTTGAAAATGCCTAGGTCGAAAGAAGACAAAATCACAATCAAAACTTTGCTACATGTGATTATCGTTTGTTTGCACCATTGATGACAGTTTCGGACAAGTCAATACAAGCATGAGGAAATTCTGGATGAAATGAGCCGAAACTTTGCAAACCTGCTTCCATTAGGTCGAGTATGTTGTATTCCAATTTTCATCAGAATCGGTCCAGCCAATCTCTAAATCGATTAGGGGGCGGTTTTTTTTGGCCCACCCTGTATATTACTAACGCATGCACAAGCATGCACATGGACATGGACACGTGCATGCACGCACGCGCACGCTCGATCGCACGCACGCATGCACGCACACACGCACACACACATGGACGCACCCACGCACGCACGCGCACTCATGCACGCACGCACACACACACATGGACACGGACACGCGCACGCACATGCACGCACGCACGCCAAGCTCGCAGACACGCACGCCGAAAAGCACGCATGCACAAGCATGCACATGGACATGGACTGGACACGTGCATGCACGCACGCGCGCGCACGCACGCACGCACGCACGCACGCACGCACGCACGCACGGACTCGCGAGTGGGCGCACGCACGCATGCGCGTGTATGTGTTAGCGTTTTAGTGGTGCATTGTTTAAGTTTTTATTGGCGTTGAGCACTGATCGTCGACGCATTAAACGTAATAAAGAAAATACTGTGGTGCGTTTCGCCCGGTCCAATGGCCCAATGAACTTGGATTTCCCCGAAAAAGAAAGCGGCTGAAAACATTTCATGCGTCCGCGTCCGCTGCTGCATCCGATGAAAACTTTCTTAATTTTAGGCTTTGCTTAGGCTTAGTCCAGACTTTGCTTAGGCTTATGCTTTGGCTTTGATTTGGCTTAGGCTTATGCTGCGCTTAGGCTTAGGCTTAGGCTTAGGCTTTGCTTACGTTTCGGACGCAGCGGACGCGGACGCAACAATATGTTTTGCCAAAAAACGACGACGTAAGGAAGAAACAAGCACAAGCCCGCCGAAAACCGCCCGCCCACGGCGCGCTGAAATGGAATCGGAAGCGTCTAACCGCAATCCTAGCTTAGACCAGATCCAAAGGCCTTGCGCCTGCAGATCAAGGTGCATGAACATATGTGAACAAGCATGCAGATTACAAAAAAGCCAATTATTATTAGCTGACTCTGAAGGGCTGATTAAAACAATTAGCCCACTACATGGGATTTATGGTGTGTCTGCTCAAGATGGTATAGTGCCTAATTTTTACTATCGAATGTAATGACTGGAGTTGTAATGACGCAAGAATAAAGCGTTGCAACAAAAAGGGTGAAATGTTTTCCTGTATTGGGGAAGTGCATTGGTTGCATTGGTTGACTTTCTGTGGCTTTTGCTGCAGCAATTTACAGATTCGTCATTGTTGTTTTTAAACTGAGCATTCACAGCATGATTTTATGACACATTGTATTGATGATGAGTCAATGCTGAGGACATGAAAATATTGATACCTTATCACTTCTGAGCACGTTTTTGATGATGAATGACAAATGACAAAAGAGATGAAAGGTTTCTCAGATATAGCAACAATCACTGCCTATTCTCGCCCCCAACCCCCATTGGTCATTGAGTTACTCGACCATTGGGGACCTGTGGGCGATATACTATTTTCGGGCTCTCCCATTCTCTCCAGCCCCCCTCCCCCCTTGCATCGGTTCGTGGTCTTCTTTGTGTGCGCGTTTCGTGCGTGTTTCGGATTGTTCGCGTTGAGTTGCGAGAGCAAAACGTTTTTGAACATACACCACATACAAACAGACACACCGAAAAGCCTATGATCTCCCCCTCCCCCCCCCCACGCCACATAGCATCACCACAGAAAATAAAACAAAACTTCTGCAAATGAGTCTCAGCGCATGTCTCCAATTTACGTCGTGGGTGTGTTGATATGAAATTTATTTAAAACAGAGTGGGTGTTACAAGCAATTCTTTAGTATTCCTGCAAATGCGTTGGTTGACATGCATTGGCTTTGGTTGACATGCATTCCAACAATTTGCAGTTTCATCATTGCAGTCATTCATCATTGTACACGTGCGTATTCTCAACATTATTTTATTTCATGAGACAAATTGATGTTGAACCACTTTGGAACACTTTGCAAGCAGGAGTCCTGAGTTGAAGCGGCTAGTAGATTGTTAATGCACATACATACATTTAAAATAAAAGATCAAGCAGTTGCTCGCAACGTTCGTGAGTGTGTTGTGAGCGTGCTCAATGACATGTTGGTGGCTAATCGTTTAGGTGGACTTCATACAACTGCCGACACAACAGGCGCTACTACCACAAACAAAACGCTGCAAACGCTGGATGCAGACGCAACGACTGTGGCTGCAGCAGCTGCTAGGAACGTGATACTGCCAAGACTGCACACAGCATTTGCATCGCATTCATCCATTCTTGACGTTTGTATCAATCGCACTTCGTGTCTGTTGAATCCCTGGCTTGGCCATGTCGGCACTCAGCTTGAACTTGAACTCTCGATTTTCCTGGCACTTCTAAACGCACAGCGCAGACGACACTCTCACAGAAGTACAGCACTAACTGAGCCGATACAAACAAACTAGGGAAATGGCATTGGCATTTGCTTACGCAAATGTGTAGCATGATCTGTACGTGCAACGCGAGCGCAGCCATTCTCTCTCAGCAACATGTAGCGTGTAACATGCAGCAGGACATGTAGCGTTCAACGTCACTGTACCTCTGCTTGCTGAAGAGTGCAGCCACGATAGAACCAAAGAGAGAACCATTGGTTGAACAGTCACCGAGCATCTCTTCATCCATGCTGATGTATCGAGCTTGTAGAATCGGTTGAGATAAAGTTGCTTCACAAAAGCAAACTCGAAACGTGACGTGCGCAAATTAGAGAATAGTCTGTTGTCAACTTCAACCAAATCCGAATTCAAACAGCATTGGCTTGGGTTGTGACGTCAGCAGAGAAGGGGACGAGCGATGAGAGGGGAAAGGGAAGGAAGAAGGCCGCGCGCGCGCGCCGCAGGAGGGAGCTCCGCGCGGGCGCCGCTCTGTCCGCGTCGTCCCTTCTCTTCCCTATCTTATAGCGTGGGGAGCCAAATCGGCTCCTTGGGCTCCCGGGAGCGCTCCCGGGAGCCAATTGCTACCCGACATCTGCCCGGTTCTGTACATAGGTATGTAGGCACCTATGTAGGCGCCCCACGACCACAAGCCTGGATAAGGGCGCTGTCCGAAGTCTGGAGGGCAAAGTGTGTGAGGCCTTGGCGGAAAATTTATGAGCCTCCCAACAACCCAACCCCACAGGCACGGCCTGTGCACAAACACGTGAAGCGTGCGCACGCATATCGCACAGGTTCCTTTCGTTTTTACTAGCTAGCCGCTTCAACTCAGAAGCCATATTGGTAGACGCCGCTACCCCCTAGCGGCCGCTAGAAGTACGGTAACACAGGACACCTGCTGCGAAGTGCTCAGAAGTGGTTCAGTTTCAATGTGGGTCAACTGACGCAATTCAAAGTTGTAGAGAAATGACTTTTACACTTTAGATTGCCTGCACCCAGTTTAACAAATTACAAATGACTTCACATCACAAGCGCATCACATCACATCACAAATGATGATCACAATGATCAAATGATCACAAACGCTAATCTGTCGCTCGTCTTAGTCGTAATCGTAACGACTTAAAAAATCGCGTGTTTTTTTTCACGTAAAATCACGCTCATTTTACGGAAAGTAGCAGGCCCCCTGCGGTTGCGAAAGGATGGCCTTGGGCAACGTGCCCGTGGTGGAGAGTTTCTCCCACTTCTTTGATGCCCAGTCGAATCTCTCAACGTGTCTGACGACTTGGTGGTCATCGCCGCCACCGCCAAACGCGTAGGTCGCCCCTCCGCAGGTCAGCATCACAAAGGACGTACGCGCGGACGTCATTTTCTGAAAACTTTCGAAGCAACACGTCGATGAACAGGCGGACAGCGTCAATGGTGGATCTAGGAGGAGGGGCGTGGACCCTTTGCTCCCTCCCGAAATAGAGAAACTGACAGGAAGGGGGGATGGCTTAGACTAGAGAAGGAACGTGCAAACGAACCTACTTTTCTGCATAAAAAAAATGTTTGTACATACCTGAATGTGGCTGAAACATGTTAAACTATTTGTTTGCGGCACCGTTCTTACGTATAAATCGCCCCCCCCCCTTTCTGCAAAGTACAAAATCCGTTCGCCTCCCCCTCTCTACCGATAGATAGTTTCGGGATCCGCCACTGTATGACGTACGCGCGACACGCGCGCCCTCACCTCGGCCTCGAGCCAGGCGTTCGCCTCGATGTCGTACAGCTCGCAGTCGCTCTGCACCTGCCTGGCAACGTCATCGATACCGCCGCACGCCATCAGGAACGGCTTGCCGGACAGCTCTATGGCGGCAGCTGCTCCGTACGTTCTCAAATGGAACCGACATGCACCATTGAGACACTAGAGTACAGTCGCTCCTTCCTGCCTACGCCAACCTTCTTTTCTTCAGCCGAGCCATTTTCTCCCAGACGTTATTCTTTGGGTCGAAGCGAAACAAACCCCTGGAGTGCCCGCCACTTACGAGGCCGTCGGCAACGTACAAGTAGTCGCCGGAAGCGGCCGATGCGGCGCCGTAAAGAGCGGCTGGCATCTTCGCGGTGACTACTGACCATCTATCCGTGTCAAAGTTGTACGAATAGCACTCCTCCGCTGCGCCGACATTGCCGCCGCACAGGTAATGGACGTTACCTAAAGATACGCCCGAAGAGTGACGCCCGTCGCGCGCGCGCGCGCAACCTACCCATGGTCGCGCCAGCTTTTCTCCCCTTGTTCCTGAATATCTTCACCACTTGGTACGGTTGGTTTGCCAGTTTGAATTGCGCGCCATCGAACAGGACGGGGTCTAGGCGCAAGTTGACCAAAAGGACGTAATTTCGGAAACTTCCGGCGGCATTCGACAGCGTTCCGAGCCTGTAGGGACTTTTCTTGAGCAGAACCACGCTTCCGTTCACGGGATCGAATTGGTAGATATATGTCGGTATGGAACGGCCACCACTGAGCAACACCTTGCCAGCCGTCGGCGGTTCTAAATGAGTGGTTGAATTACCATAAAATGGTCGCTAGTCGCTAACTCGTCTCTTATGGATGCGTGCAGCGTTGTCTGCACCATTAATGTAGATGTGTATGTACTGTGCTGCTTTTTTTCCCACATAGCAAAGTGCATGGTGCAACAAATCTACAACCGCGGGGGCACAATAGAAGGAAGCAGCAACTATAGTATCAACTCCTGTACCCACCCCCCCCCCGAGTCTTGGAAACACTACTGCAGAAATAATGCTTGTATAGGGGATTCTGTTTAGCAATGGCTTACCCGGCTTTTGTGTGCTCCTCGCGGGCGGTGTTCAAGAGCCGCCAATGCGGCAATCAAAGCGGGCAACCAAACTGGTGGTGGCCACATATCTCAGTTTAGTTTTTGGTTTTTCCAGCAAATAATTCAAAAACGCATGGAATGAGCTATGCGCAGTGGAGTAGACACCCATCGTTCGCGACCACCGATTCTTATCACTCAGGGCAAAAAAGGCACTGAAGACACAAAAGAGGGCCGCCGCTCGCTTGTATGCGGTTCAGCTTTGCGCCTCTGTCGCCGACCTCCACCATCTCATACCATCACCACGGAATGTCACGTGCGCGCGCGCGCGAGTGTGTGTGTGTGTGTGTGTGTGTGTGTGTGTGTGTGTGTGTGTGTGTGTGTGTGTGTGTGTGTGTGTGTGTGTGTGTGTGTGTGTGTGTGTGTGTGTGTGTGTGTGTGTGTGTGTGTGTGTGTGTGTGTGTGTGTGTGTGTGTGTGTGTGTGTGTGTGCAGGTGCCCCACGACCGACCTATAGGTGCCCCACGACAGCAAACATGGATGTCCGCAGTCTGTCAGGGAATAAATGTGTGTGAGGCCTTGGCGGGAAATTTACGAGCCTCCCCCCCACCCACCCCACAGACGCGGCCTATGCACAAACACGTCCAAGCGTATGGCACGCATATCGCACAGGTTCCTTTCTTTTCCCATTGCACAAATGTTAGTATTTGTCTATGTATTTGCAGCCATACATCGATACATTGATAGCGCTCCCGGGAGCCAATTGCTACCCGACATCTGCCCGGTTCTGTACATAGGTATGTAGGCACCTATGTAGGCGCCCCACGACCACAAGCCTGGATAAGGGCGCTGTCCGAAGTCTGGAGGGCAAAGTGTGTGAGGCCTTGGCGGAAAATTTATGAGCCTCCCAACAACCCAACCCCACAGGCACGGCCTGTGCACAAACACGTGAAGCGTGCGCACGCATATCGCACAGGTTCCTTTCGTTTTTACTAGCTAGCCGCTTCAACTCAGAAGCCATATTGGTAGACGCCGCTACCCCCTAGCGGCCGCTAGAAGTACGGTAACACAGGACACCTGCTGCGAAGTGCTCAGAAGTGGTTCAGTTTCAATGTGGGTCAACTGACGCAATTCAAAGTTGTAGAGAAAAGACTTTTACACTTTAGATTGCCTGCACCCAGTTTAACAAATTACAAATGACTTCACATCACAAGCGCATCACATCACATCACAAATGATGATCACAATGATCAAATGATCACAAACGCTAATCTGTCGCTCGTCTTAGTCGTAATCGTAACGACTTAAAAAATCGCGTGTTTTTTTTCACGTAAAATCACGCTCATTTTACGGAAAGTAGCAGGCCCCCTGCGGTTGCGAAAGGATGGCCTTGGGCAACGTGCCCGTGGTGGAGAGTTTCTCCCACTTCTTTGATGCCCAGTCGAATCTCTCAACGTGTCTGACGACTTGGTGGTCATCGCCGCCACCGCCAAACGCGTAGGTCGCCCCTCCGCAGGTCAGCATCACAAAGGACGTACGCGCGGACGTCATTTTCTGAAAACTTTCGAAGCAACACGTCGATGAACAGGCGGACAGCGTCAATGGTGGATCTAGGAGGAGGGGCGTGGACCCTTTGCTCCCTCCCGAAATAGAGAAACTGACAGGAAGGGGGGATGGCTTAGACTAGAGAAGGAACGTGCAAACGAACCTACTTTTCTGCATAAAAAAAATGTTTGTACATACCTGAATGTGGCTGAAACATGTTAAACTATTTGTTTGCGGCACCGTTCTTACGTATAAATTGCCCCCCCCCTGTCTGCACAGGACACAATCCGTTCGCCTCCCCCTTCTCTACCGATAGAAAGTTTCTGGATCCGCCACTGTATGACGTACGCGCGACACGCGCGCACTCACCTCGGCCTCGAGCCAGGCGTTCGCCTCGATGTCGTACAGCTCGCAGTCGCTCTGCACCTGCCTGGCAACGTCATCGATACCGCCGCACGCCATCAGGAACGGCTTGCCGGACAGCTCTATGGCGGCAGCTGCTCCGTACGTTCTCAAATGGAACCGACATGCACCATTGAGACACTAGAGTACAGTCGCTCCTTCCTGCCTACGCCAACCTTCTTTTCTTCAGCCGAGCCATTTTCTCCCAGACGTTATTCTTTGGGTCGAAGCGAAACAAACCCCTGGAGTGCCCGCCACTTACGAGGCCGTCGGCAACGTACAAGTAGTCGCCGGAAGCGGCCGATGCGGCGCCGTAAAGAGCGGCTGGCATCTTCGCGGTGACTACTGACCATCTATCCGTGTCAAAGTTGTACGAATAGCACTCCTCCGCTGCGCCGACATTGCCGCCGCACAGGTAATGGACGTTACCTAAAGATACGCCCGAAGAGTGACGCCCGTCGCGCGCGCGCGCGCCAACCTACCCATGGTCGCGCCAGCTTTTCTCCCCTTGTTCCTGAATATCTTCACCACTTGGTACGGTTGGTTTGCCAGTTTGAATTGCGCGCCATCGAACAGGACGGGGTCTAGGCGCAAGTTGACCAAAAGGACGTAATTTCGGAAACTTCCGGCGGCATTCGACAGCGTTCCGAGCCTGTAGGGACTTTTCTTGAGCAGAACCACGCTTCCGTTCACGGGATCGAATTGGTAGATATATGTCGGTATGGAACGGCCACCACTGAGCAACACCTTGCCAGCCGTCGGCGGTTCTAAATGAGTGGTTGAATTACCATAAAATGGTCGCTAGTCGCTAACTCGTCTCTTTTGGATGCGTGCAGCGTTGTCTGCACCATTAATGTAGATGTGTATGTACTGTGCTGCTTTTTTTCCCACATAGCAAAGTGCATGGTGCAACAAATCTACAACCGCGGGGGCACAATAGAAGGAAGGAGGAACTATAGTATCAACTCCTGTACCCACCCCCCCCCCCCCCGAGTCTTTGAAACACTACTGCAGAAATAATGCTTGTATAGGGGATTCTGTTTAGCAATGGCTTACCCGGCTTTTGTGTGCTCCTCGCGGGCGGTGTTCAAGAGCCGCCAATGCGGCAATCAAAGCGGGCAACCAAACTGGTGGTGGCCACATATCTCAGTTTAGTTTTTGGTTTTTCCAGCAAATAATTCAAAAACGCATGGAATGAGCTATGCGCAGTGGAGTAGACACCCATCGTTCGCGACCACCGATTCTTATCACTCAGGGCAAAAAAGGCACTGAAGACACAAAAGAGGGCCGCCGCTCGCTTGTATGCGGTTCAGCTTTGCGCCTCTGTCGCCGACCTCCACCATCTCATACCATCACCACGGAATGTCACGTGCGCGCGCGCGCGAGTGTGTGTGTGTGTGTGTGTGTGTGTGTGTGTGTGTGTGTGTGTGTGTGTTTGTGTGTGTGTGGTGGTGTGTGTGTGTGTGTGTGTGTGTGTGTGTGTGTGTGTGTGTGTGTGTGTGTGTGTGTGTGTGTGTGTGTGTGTGTGTGTGTGTGCAGGTGCCCCACGACCGACCTATAGGTGCCCCACGACAGCAAACATGGATGTCCGCAGTCTGTCAGGGAATAAATGTGTGTGAGGCCTTGGCGGGAAATTTACGAGCCTCCCCCCCCACCCACCCCACAGACGCGGCCTATGCACAAACACGTCCAAGCGTATGGCACGCATATCGCACAGGTTCCTTTCTTTTCCCATTGCACAAATGTTAGTATTTGTCTATGTATTTGCAGCCATACATCGATACATTGATAGCGCAGCAGTCAGAAGTAGTGAACTAAAAGTTGACAAAAAGTGATCAAGCGATCAAGTTATCAAGATCAAATGCGCGCCTCTCCTAACTGACAGTGACTAGCTAACGTCGGCCAGTTAGCTAGCTTTGCGAGCCTTCGCTCGCCCTGTATTCGAAATGTGTTGGTTCTTCAACAAGCATAGAGCGTCTCTTCTGCAATAAACAATCTTAAAACCGAATCTTTGTGTACGACACGAAGTGACTCAGCACCTTGGCGCTGTCTTCTCCACGAGAAATTGGGCGACAAGCAACCGCTTTGACACTCAATGACTTCACAGCTTCAGTGATGACAAACGCTAATCTGCCACTTCGAAACGATTTCAAAAATCACGTGTTTTTTTTTCACGGAGAGTAGCAGGCGCCCTGTGGAAACGCGAGACCGGCCAGGGACGTGCCAGTGGTGTAGAATTTCTCCCACTTTTTGGAGGCCCAGTCGAATCTCTCGGCGTGTTCGACGACTTTGTTGTCTTCGTCGAACCCGCCGAACGCGTAGGTCGCCCCTCCGCAGGTCAACATCGCAAAGGAGTAACGCGCGGACGTCATTTTCTGAAAACTTTAGAAGCAACGCGTTGGCGCACAGGTGGAGGGCGTCAGTGGCGGATCTAGGAGGGGGGGGGGGAATGGACCCTTTGCTCCGTTCCGAAATAGAGAAACTGGGAAGGGGGGGGGGGGGGCTGGAGGCTAGGAGGTGGGAGAAGGAACGTGGCAAACCGACCTACTTTTCCGCAAAAAAATGCTTGTACACGTGTACCTACATTATGTGGCCAAAAAATCTCAAAATTTTGTCTGCGGCACCGCTCTTACGTATAAATTGTCAAAAAATGGACCGAAGATGTATGTGCCCAAAGCAGAGCTGAATCGGCCAAGCATCAATGAATTTTAATGGCATGCGTGCCCCCCCCCCCTTTCTGCAAAGTGTAAAACCCGTCCGCCTCCCGCTTCGCTCCCGAAAAAAGTTGCTGGATCCGCCTGAATGACGCACGCGGTGCACTCGCCTCGGCCTCGAGCCACGAGTCCGCTTCGAGGTCGTACAGTTCGCAGTCGCTCTGCACCCGCCCGACAACGTCATCGATACCGCCGCACGCCGTCAGGATCACGCCATCAGCTTGCCAGCCAGCTCCATGGCAGCGGCGGCACCCTTGGTTCTCAAATGGAAGCGACACGCACCATTACGACATGAGTACAGTCCCGCCTGCGCTGCGCCAACCTTCTTTTCTTCGGCTGAGCCATCGTCTTCCAGACGTTATTCTTTGGGTCGAACCGAAGCAACCTCCAGGAGTACACGCCATTTGCGATGCCATCGACAACGTACAAATAGCCGCCTGAAGCGGCCGATGCGGCGCCGTAAAGTCTGACTGGCATATTCGTAGTGACTTCTCCCCATCTATCCGTCTCGAAGTTGTACGAAAAACACGCATTCCGTGCCCCACCCTTTCCGCCTCACAAGTAGTGGACGTTGCCTAAAGGTGCGCCCAAAGAGTGACGCCCGTCGCCGTCGAGCGCTTACGCGGCCAAATTTACTATTGGTCGTTCCCGCTCTGTACAACTTGTTCTTTAATTTCTTCACCACTCCTGCCAGTTCGTTGGCCAGTTTAAATTGCGCGCCATCAAACAGGACTGGGTCTTTAAATATGTTGACGAAAAGGACGTAACTTCTGTAGCTTCCAGAAAGTGCTATTCACATCTGAGAAAAGTACTGGCAATAGTGGGTCGAATGAGCCACATCTCATCCGCATGCGATATTGCCATCGTTTTGGCATCGTTTGTTATTATCCATTATTGTATCGTTTGTTTCCCTCTTGCCCCTTTAGGTTTACTACTTACCCCTTTAGGGCTTAGATACACCGTTTTCACTTCTTTTTGCCACTTCCACGATTTATCGGTATTTATCGCCGAAACCAGCACCATATTTCGAAATGCCAGGCGAGGCCGAGTCGAACAAGCCATCGCACGTACAGATCCGTCGAGCCGTTCAAGAGTTACAGCATGCAGGCAGACACGCACAGACAGCCGCCGGAGTTGTAAGTAGACGGCTGCTCCTTTAGCTTTCCCTAAGAGAGAGAAGATAATTCGGTTAAAGACACTAAACAAGCCTAGAGCTCACACACACGCTGCGAACGCACGCACGCGCGGACATTTGTGCTGAACGAAACATGGAGCCACAAAAGTGAGAAAGAGACGGCGGGAGAAAGAAGGTAGGAGGCGACTCAAGCGAGAGTGACACGTGGCATCTGGAGACTGTACAGATATTTGCATAAACGCGTTATTTGCGCCTCTGTATGCATGACTCGCGCTATACACACATGGCACAAATTCAACAGCGCATCGTAAGATCGTACGAGGTTCGGTCGGAAGGGCATACCTAGGCACGTGCACAGGTCGTGTGCGGTGAGGTGGGGGGGTGGGGGTGGGGGGGGGGGGTGGGGGGGGAGGGAACGCGTTTTCGTGGACTCCGAGGGTCGTAAATTTTCCGCCAAGGCGCCGCACTCTTGGTGCCTTTCGCCTTGATAAGAATTGGTGGTCGCGGACCAGCAGCTCGAGCGAGATAGGCGTCCGTCCGTACCCGGTTTCTTTCTACTCGGCTGCCTATAGCTCATTCCACGCGTTTTGAATCCTCACTGCGGCGGTGTAGACTATTTGTTGGAAAGCAAAAAAAAAACTGGGACATGTGTCGAAATGTTTGGCTTTAATTTACAATTTCCAAGTTGGCGTCTCTTGAGCACTGAACCGCCTGTCATAGGATGCCAGCGACTGAAGCTCAGCCCGCAAAAAGAAACCAAGAGCCGGGTGAGCCATCGCTAAACGGAATCCCTTGCATGCATTCAACACAACTACCGTAATTTCCGCAGTAGTGTTCCCTAGTACTCGGGGGGGGGGGGGACGGCGGGTTGATATTATAGTGCCCATTTCTTCTATAGTGCCCCCGTGATTGGAGATTTGGTATACACTATGCACTTCTGTGTTGAAAAAGAAATTAAGTAGTACTTACCCACATCCATATGGCGCAGACGACGCTAACCCCAACAAGAGACGGTTTAGCGACTAGCGACCAACAGCAATTCAGCCACTCATTCAGAACCGCCAACGGCTGGCAAGGTGCTGCTCAGTGGTGGCTACTATTCCACCGAAGCGCAAAACGTCTACCAATTCGATCCAGCGGACGGAAGCGTGGTTCTGCTCAAGAAAAGTCCCCACAAGCTCGACACGACGACGAATGCCGCTGGAAGTTACGGAAGTTCAGTCCTTTTCGTCAACATATTCAAAGACCCAGTTCTGTTCGATGGCGCGCAATTCAAAGTGGCCAACCTAACGGCAGGAGTGGTGAAGAAATTTAAGAACAAGTTGCACAAAGCGGGAACGACCATTGGTATATTTGGCCGCGTAAGCGCTCGATGAGCGTCACTCTTTGGGCGTAACTTTAGGCAACGTCCACTACTTGTGTGGCGGCACTGGCGACGCACAGGATACGTGCTATTCGTACAACTTTGACACTGAGAGATGGTCCGAAGTCACTGCAAAGATGCCAGCCGGTCTTTACGGCGCCGCATCGGCCACTTCTGGTGGCTATTTGTACGTTGCCGATGGCATCGCAAGTGGCGGGCACTCCAGGAGTTTGTTTCGCTTCGATCCAATGGAAAACGTCTGGAAGAAGATGGCTCAGCCGAAGAAAAAACGGTTGGCGCAGGCAGTGACTATTCTCATCATGTCAGTTCGGTTCTACCCTATTTGAGAACCTACGGAACCGCCGCTGCCGTGGAGCTGTCCGGCAAGCCGTTCCTGATGGCGTGCGGCGGTTTTGACTACAGCGTCTTGCAGGTGCAGAGCGACTGCGAACTGTACGACATCGAGGTGGACTCCTGGTTCGAGACCGAGGGGCGGTGGTGGCGTCGGCAGGCAGTGTTCTGTCCAAGGCCAAAACCGCCTGGTCCATGGGGGGGGGGGCGGTTCTTCTAGCCTAGGCCAAAACCGCCAGGTCCATGGGGGGGGGGCGGTTCTTCTAGCGGGCGGTTCTTCTAGCCTAGGCCAAAACCGCCAGGCCCCTGGGGGGGGGGGGCGGGCGGTTCTTCTAGCCTAGGCCAAAACCGCCAGGCCCATGGGGGGGGCGGTTCTTCTAGCCTAGGCCAAAACCGCCAGGCCCATGGGGGGGGCGGTTCTTCTAGCCTAGGCCAAAACCGCCAGGCCCATGGGGGGGGGGGCGGGCGGTTCTTCTAGCATAGCCCAAAACCGCCAGGCCCATGGGGGGGGGCGGTTCTTCTAGCCTAGGCCAAAACCGCCAGGCCCATGGGGGGGGGGGGCGGTTCTTCTAGCCTAGGCCAAAACCGCCAGGCCCATGGGGGGGGGGCGGTTCTTCTAGCCTAGGCCAAAACCGCCAGGCCCATGGGGGGGGGCGGTTCTTCTAGCCTAGGCCAAAACCGCCAGGCCCATGGGGGGGGGGCGGTTCTTCTAGCCTAGGCCAAAACCGCCAGGCCCATGGGGGGGGGCGGTTCTTCTAGCCTAGGCCAAAACCGCCAGGCCCATGGGGGGGGGCGGTTCTTCTAGCCTAGGCCAAAACCGCCAGGCCCATGGGGGGGGGGGCGGTTCTTCTAGCCTAGGCCAAAACCGCCAGGCCCATGGGGGGGGGGCGGTTCTTCTAGCCTAGGCCAAAACCGCCAGGCCCATGGGGGGGGGCGGTTCTTCTAGCCTAGGCCAAAACCGCCAGGCCCATGGGGGGGGGGCGGTTCTTCTAGCCTAGGCCAAAACCGCCAGGCCCATGGGGGGGGGGCGGTTCTTCTAGCCTAGGCCAAAACCGCCAGGCCCATGGGGGGGGGCGGTTCTTCTAGCCTAGGCCAAAACCGCCAGGCCCATGGGGGGGGACGGTTCTTCTAGCCTAGGCCAAAACCGCCGCCCTCTACATGGAACCCCTCCCCCCGCTGGGTCGGTTCTGGCCTGGATGCGGTTTTGGCCTATGACAGCGGATCCAGCAACTTTTCTCGTAGGGAAGGGGGAGGCAGATGCATTTTGCACTTTGCAAAAAGGGGGACATGCATCCCGTTAAAATTTATTAATGCTCGGCCATTTCAGCTCTGCTTTGGGCACATTATTGGTCCATTTTTTGACAATTTATACATTAAGGAAAAATTTGCAGGTGGCTGCAAAAAAAAGGTGAATATGTGACGCTATTTTGTTAAAGTCCAGTTTGAAAAAGAGGGGTATTAATCAAGGCACGCCTCAAGCCACTTACGCTTTGCAGCTGATCAACTTCAGTTTGAACAAACCGTGTATAAAAACTGAACCAAACTAAGCAACACGTCACATATTTGGCATTTTTTTGTGTTCGGCTGCATACGAAGGTGCAGTGGCAATTATTAGGACCTACACACACTGCATATGCCGCATTACAGAATGCACACTTGGTTGTGAGACAGACAGGAAGGACCCCATGATCTTGCACATGGAACACGATGCACGCGCAGGCTCGCACGCACGCACGCACGCACCCACGCACGCACGCAAGCAGGCACACGCACGCACGCACGCACGCACGCACGCACGCACGCACGCACGCACGCACGCACGCACGCACGCACGCACAAGATGTAAAATGGTGCATTGCACTATGCAACCGTTGTAGGTCATCATTGGATGAAATGCCAAAAGGGGAATGACAAATGGAGCCAGTACAGTATGTATGCATTGCCTACACATCACTAACTGCAGTGGCAACCTACATGTCACAAATGTTAGCAGGGTGCCGATTATTTTATCCAGGAAGTTTGGCTGTGCCAGGTCCATGGTAATGGCCAATGGCAATGCATTGTCAGAGAGAGATGAGATGTGAAAGGGTTGCCGTTGCGTTTTGGCTGAATGAGGGTGGCTCGCACAAAAAAATGCCGAATATGTGACGTGTTGCTTAGTTTGGTTCAGTTTTTATACACGGTTTGTTCAAACTGAAGTTGATCAGCTGCAAAGCGTAAGTGGCTTGAGGCGTGCCTTGATTAATACTGGCGTGTCTGGCTCTCGCTACCGTACTCGCGTGTGCATTAGGTAGCGTTGTTATGACCAAACTCTTGGGTCGGCTCTCACCCTTAGAAGAGGCCGACCTCTGGCGCGTCAATTGTGCTCTGGCGTCCTCTCGTCGTAAATGGGACGCTGCCTACAAAGGACTCTGCCGCCGAGTCTCTCCCACGCCGAGGCGCCATTGTCTTACGACTATTGTGAGCGCGGCGCGCCTCATCCGTCCGCCTGTCCATCTGTCCAGGCGGGCACTCTACTCTAGACTCTACTCTGTTCTCGACTCGACTCGATTCTCTGTTCCCTGTTCGTTGGTCTAGTTAGAAAACGAGTGTGCAGGAAGACTACCGTAATCGCACACGACAGGCCAACACAACAAATACCCCTCTTTTTCAAACTGGACTTTAACAAAATAGCGTCACATATTCACCTTTTTTTTGCAGCCACCTGCAAATTTTTCCTTAATACAGTGTTTTTTCGGAAGACAAGCATTGATATGCAAAACTATGCAGGCGCGCACGCACGCTCGCACGCATATATACACACACGTGTGCGCGCCCGCACGTACGCACGCTCGCACGCACGCACCCACGCACGCACGCACGCACGCTCGCACACACGCACATACAGACATACAGCAGCAGACCAGAACGCACACATGCCCCAGCGTACCAAAAAAAAGCAAATGTAGCGTGTCTGGTGGAATCCCTCAATCGCAGTAGGAGACACGCATCGTATAGAAACGCGCCAAATTCGGTTCAGATAATCAAAAGTTATTGGCGATCAAAAAATCCAAAATCCGCTCTGATACGGTGTACACCCGGCGTGTGTGTGCGTGCGTGCGCGTGCAGTTTTGCTATAGTGCTGCGCCATAGGGGGTACATTATGTGCGTGCGTGCGTGCGTGCCTGCACTTGCAGTTGTGCTATATCGCTGCATTTTAGCATAGTGATGTAAAGTATGAACATGATCGCCATGACTAGGCGGCAGGGTTGCATAAAAAAAAAAATTTCAAGTTTTTTTTTAAATTAAAAAAAATTTTTTTTTTTTAAAAAAAAATTTTTTTTTAAAATTGACTTAGGAGCGATCATTGGTGCCAAATACCTGTACTATAAGATACTTTTAGCCTATTAGAGTGTCAAACACAAGTAATAGTGCTTCCCTAAAGCCTTTAGAAGCATATTTAGCATCGTTTTAGTCAAATGGTGACAAAGCCGCTGCCTCTAAATGGTCGTGTACGGTATCACACTATGTTGGGAACCAGTTGGGAACCCCAAAAAGAACTTAGTTTTGGTGCTAATAAGCAAGTTTATGCATGAATAACTACTAATTGTACCATCTAAACACCTTTTAAACGCCTTTTTGCCACTCAAAAGCTAAATTTTACCCAAAAACAGAGAAATTTTTTTTTTTTAATTTAAAAAAAAAATCCAACTTTTTTTTTAAAAAAAAAAAATTTTTTTTTAAAAAAAAAAACTTTTTTTTTTTAAATTGTGCAACCCTGCTAGGCGGTCAACTTTCGTGTTTTAACCGAAATTATCCGACCTACCCACATCGAGTTGTTGGTGAAGCAGCCCATTTGAAGGTGTGCGTGCGTGCGTGCACATCTGCAGTGCCATATTGGTTCGTCGGAGCATAGGGATGTAAAGAATCAAAATGATCTACGCGTGCGGGCGGTCAACTTTTGTGTTTTAGCCGAAGTGATCCGACGTACCCACATCGAGATATTGCGATTTTCCCGGAATTGAAAATATTTTGGTGCGTTGGAGCGCGTTGGCACTAAGGAATGAAATGTTCCACACCAATTGGTGATCAACTTTATTATTGACCTCAAAGCGATCCGAGCTAACCACACCGAAATATCGTCATTTTATGTCATTGGTATAATGGGGAGATGTATTTTGGTGCGTCCAATGCGGTCCAATTGTTGAAACTTTGTTTTGTTGAAGTTGAAGTTAGGTCCTGGCCATCAACTTTCCCCTTTATAGCGAAGCTCTGCGACGAACGGTTGGAGCGCCTATAGGGCACAAACTTTTCAGGTCCTTCAAAAAAGCATAAAATCGGCAATATCTCTGGATATACAAAGTCTAGACAAGAATCTTTTGGCACCACAAATTGTTGCCATGGGTCGCCCATACGCGCAAAGTTTCATCCCGATTGCTTTTGGCGTTCGCGAGCAGTGCTCCAAAAACTGGGAGGAGAACACGAAAAAAAAAAGCCGCAAAATTGGAACATTTTTGGAACTATTGACCCCTTACAGTCAAGCAAGGAAACGCGTTATGGCGCGTTCGATGCCCCAGAAGAAGGCGGTTCATTTGCGCCATAACGCGTCGAAATCCGTTCAGGCAATCAAAAGTTATGGGCGATCGAAAATTCAAAAACCCGCATTGAGAAGTGGTCACATATTAGGGTTGTACGCTGACGCGTACACCCTGATACATTGTAGGTAAGCCAAGAGCGGTGCCGACTACAAAAATTTTTGAGATTTTTTGACCACATAGCAACCAGCATTTTGTATGCAGAAACGTACCTAGGTCCGTTTGTTTGTCACGTTCCTTCTCCACCTCCTAGCTCACCCCCTCCCCTTCCTGCTAGTTTTTCTATTTTGGGAGCAAAGGGTCCATTCCCCTCAACCTGGATTCGCCAGCGACGCCGTCTGCCTATGCGTTGACGTGTTGCTCTAATAGTTTTCAGAAAATGACTTTCGCGCGTCAGTACTTCGTCATGCTGACCTGTGGAGGCGCGACCTACGCGTTCGGCGGTTACGACCAAAACAACAAAGTCGTCGAACACGTCGAGAGATTCGACTGGGCCTCCAAGAAGTGGGAGAAGCTCTCCACCACGGGCACGTCCCTGCCCACGGGCACCCTTTCCGAACCGCAGGGTGCCTGCTACTTTCCGTGAAAGACGGTGATTTTGAAATTGCTTCCATTAGAACTAATATGGGCGGTCGAAAGCATTTGTGATCGATCGCTGAAGCTGTGACGTCATTGAGTGGCAATGCGGTTGCTTGTTGGCCAGTGTGTCAGTGAGAAGAGAGCACCACAGTGATACGTCACTTTGTCTCGTACGCAAAGATTACGATTAAGATTGCATATTGCAGAAAAGATCCTCTATGCGTTCTATGAAAGTTAGGCGTTCTATAAAAATACGCGTTCTAAAAAAGTACGCGTTCCATAAATTTAGACGTTCTATGAAAATTAGGCGTTCTACAAAAGTTTCGGCGTCGTTCTGCTAAAGTTACAACAATGAAAACAAGCGAGCCTAAAAACCAAACAATTCGACGGCAATATCGCATGCGATATGCGATATCGCATGCGCATGAGATGTGGCTCGTTCGGCCCACCACCATCGCCAGAACTTTTCTCAGATGTGAATGGCACTTGCCAACAGTTGGTGCATTTTTGTTAAAGTCGCTAAAAACGCATTGCGAAAATGCGACCCACTGCAGAAGGCGCGTGAAGTTGACTGGACGAAATGCTGAACAGCTATGTAGCACGCTCGTCATACGGACTGTTTAGCGCACCAAACAGCCAGGGCGCGTTCGTCATGCAGACCAGATGGCCTTTGACATCAAGTCATTGTCTCATCTGGCACTAGGTAGATTTATAAGGTGTAACACACCAAACCTTTTTGGACAAATTTGACCGCGTTGTTCTCTTTCTACTACCTAATTGCAAAATTTTGAATTAAAACCACTATTTCATAAGTTTTCTTTAATTGCCCAATTATTGCCACAGTGCTGTCACGTGCTTTGGTGCCAGACCTACAGGGTGTGACAAAGGTCACGTTACACGTTTGAATGGCAATATCTCAGGCGGTTGTTGATCAATAGTTTTCCGGTTTTTTGGACGTTGTATGTAGGTCACCTTCCAACTTGAATTTGTGTTTCTGAAAATTTAAATTTGTCTCCTGTAAAGTGCCAACAAATTTAAATTTTACCCGCTGATGTAAAAATCCACTATCAAAGGCATATATTTAAGAGGCAGCGAGTAACATTTAAATTTACCAGCGATTACGTGAGTCAAATTTGAATTTTCAAAAACACAAGTGTAAGTTGAAAAGTGATCTACATCGCCCAAAAAGCCCAAAAACGATTGACCAAGAACCGCCTGAGATATTGTCATTCAAACGTGTAACGTGACTTTTGTCACACCCTGTAGGTAGATGCATGGAGTGGTGAACTTCGAATGTAGAAAAGAAATTATTTCATCTGTGCCCATTTAATACTGCATCCCTACCTTGAACGTGAGCCTGTGAGGGGTCGATGAGCGTGTATATTTGCTGCTCTACAATGCCTATGCAGCCTAGTGCTGCCTATGCAACATTTGTGAGATCGCACTTGAAACTGCAATTTACAATTGCACTAAATGTATAATAAAAGTGCATTAGAAACGTCAATTCACAGAGGACCTCGATACATTGTGTTGTTGGATTAGAGGCAACGCTAGGAGGCCGTCAATGGCCCATATAGCATACCCATATCCATGACGCCTTCCAGTCTAGAGCCGCGCAATTAGCCAAAGACCTACGGAAGAACGCCCCCTATAATCTAGGGCAGCGATGGCACGAGAAAAAAACCATCGAAAGGGAAGTCCTCGGTCTAGTGACCCCATCAAGAATCGAACACAGGACCTTACGCGTGAGAGGCCGATTCTTTACCTCTAGGTATGGACTCTAGGGACGTTAATGGAGAATGGCGTTACCTAATTGTTTTTGGCCATACCTATTGCTTTCATACTGGTAGAATGTCAGGCGTAATTTTTGGACCCTAGACAGCCCAATCCCTACGCCATCGAATGAGACATGAAACTCAAAAAATCCATGGTGCGCAGGCAAGTTTTCGGCATCTTTATTTAAATCTTTGTTCTATTTAGCCGTGGACACCCTCTTAGATTGTTACGGAAGATACGCGGTGACGCAGCAGTGCGGCACTGTCCAATCACCGAGAAATTGGGCGACAAACAACCGCATTGCCACTCGATGACTTCACAGCTCCAGTGATCACAAACGCTAATCTACCGCACGTCTTAGTCGTAATCGTAACGATTTCAAAGAATAACGTTTTTGTTTTCACGGAGAGTAGCAGGCGCCCTGCGGGTACGAGAGACTGGGCAGGGACGTTCCAGTGGTGGAGAGCTTCTCCCACTTCTTGGAGGCCCAATCGAATCTCTCGACGTGTTCGACGACTTTGCCGTCTTCTGAGTAGCCGCCAAACGCGTAGGTCGCCCCTCCACAGCTCAGCATGGCGAAGAACTGACGCGCGGACGTCATTTTCTGAAAAAAAAGAACTTTCGAAAACTGACGTCGTTGACACACGCCCCGTGTGGCGCAGTGGATAGGGAGACGGACTAAAGATCGCAAGGTCGCAGGTTCGAAACCCGCTCGTGACGCTGCGTTGCACGAGTCCCTTCCCTTTGCGCAAAGGTTGAGCAAGCCGCTGTCAATGCTTCAGTGTTGTGATTGATTAATTGATTGATTGATTGATGCACGCTCTCACCTCAGCCTCGAGCCAGGCGTCCGCCTCGACGTCGTACAGTTCGCAGTCGCTCTGCACGGCGCTGAAGTCGAAACCGCCGCACGCCAGCAGGAACGGCTTGCCGTCCAACTCCACGGCAGCGGCAGTACCGTAGGTTCTCAAATAGACGCACTATTATGCTATGAGTACGGTCACTGTGTGCGCCAACCTTCCTTTCTTGGGCGCGGCCATTTTCTTCCAGGCGTTATTCTTTGGGTCGAAGCGAAACAAACTCTTGGAGAGCACGCCGTTCGTGATGCCGTCGGCGACGTACAAATAGTCGCCGGAAGCGGCCGATGCGGCACCGTAAAGTGCGACTGGCATCTTGGAAGGGACTTCTCCCCATCTATCCGTGTCGAAGTTGTAGGAGTAGCACGCATCCTGTGCGCCGCCAGTGCCGCCGCACAAGTAGTGGACGTTGCCTAAAGTTACGCCCAAAGAGTGACGCCCAACATTGCCTAAAGCTACCAATGGTCGTTCCAGCCTTGAACGCCTTGTTCTTGAACTTCTTCACCACTGCTGCCGGTTGGTTGGCCAGTTTGAATTGCGCGCCATCGAACAGAACCGGGTCCTGGCGCAAGTTGATGAAAAGGGCGTAACTTCCGTAACTGCCGGCGGCATTCATTATGGACGTGAGTTTATGGGGACTTTTCTTGAGCAGAACCACGTTTCCGTCCTTCGGGTCGAACTGGTAGATGTTTTTCTTGGCCGTGTCCGTAAGACCACCGCTCAGCAAAACCTTGCCAGCCTTTGCCGGCACTAAATGGAATTGGTTGCGCGCGCTTCTGGAATCCTCATTGATTGAAATGGAATACTTTTGTCGTTGCATGATTTTGTACCAATACAGAGGTACTGGTAACTATTGCGGACAAAGATTAAAAAAACACTTTAGTTTTGCATGATGCTACTACAATTGCGGCTGCTTCGCATATCGCTTGATAGAACTACCGTAAATTTTCCAATAGTTCCCAAGGCGCCATGATGGAGAGGCGCACTGTTGGGACACTATTAGAGAGTTGTGTTTCCTCATTTACAAAGAGATCTTTTGAGATGACTGTTGCTTTTTAATGCTGTCAATTCACACCACATCAATGCGTGCACATTGTGTACCGTAGATATACCTTCCGTGGTCGGTGGTTGCGTTGTCGTCGGGGGCGGAGGAGGGGCGGTTGTCTTGTCTTTGGGCTTCCCAGTCGTGAGTCCTGGTTTCGGGTCCTGAGTTGTGATTGTGAACCCCGGATGGGAATCGGTGACATCTTGGGTGGTCCTTGCGGGCGGCGCTGCCGTCGCGGGGTTCGGCCTTGGTGGACAGGCCGAGGAGTGTTCAAGGAACGCCAGTACGGCGATCAACAGCGAAAGCAAAAACGGTCGCCACATGCCTCAGTTTTTTTTTTTTGCTTTCCGACAAATCGAAAGAAAAGAACCCTGCGGTCCGAATCTGCAGTGCCAACGTGAGAATTCAAAACGTGTGGAATGATGAGCCCTGCTGACTGGACACCGGGCTGGCGGACGCCTATCTGGAGACGCTTGTCTGCGCGGCTACCGATTCTTATCAAGGCGAAAGGCCACCGAAGGAACAAAGAAAAGCCGCCGCTCGCGTGTTTGCGGTTCGGCTTTGCGCCTCTGTCGCCAAGAAGAAGCCCCGCCTCATGCCATCAGCGAATGTGATGTGTAGGTAGCATGTACACCGCGAAAACAAGCAAGGATATGGGGGGCACTGTCTAGAGGGGAAAGTGTGCTGCTGCGAGGCCTTGGCAGGAAATTTACGACGAGCGGAGTCCAGCAGCCACTCTGTTGCTTTCCCCCCCCCCTCCACCAGGCACGGCATATGCACGCCTACCGCATACACGTCAACGTATCGCGAAGGATTTCGTCTTTTAAAAGCTTCTGAAAAAATTCTAGTAACTTTTTATGGAGTCGCGCGATTGAGGTCAATCTTTCAACCGGAATGAGGAAAAAAGTAGTGTCGTATTGTGTGTTTTTTAAAAACCAAAATACCGTAAACCCTATAATTACACCCCCTCCCTAAATGGACCATCGTCTAAAACGCACATGTTTCCATGTCTGGGTGTATGTATGGTCGCGTATGTGTATGTATGTACACGTATGTGCATGTGAGACTGTGTGAGAGTGTGTTAGAGTGTACCAACGTGTGTGCACAGCGCCTTTTTCCCTTAAAAATCGCCTCCACGCGCCTTTTTGCCCACACATCTTCCCACTCATCGACACGTCCAGTTAATAAGCCCCCCCCCTATAATTAGCCCCCCCCTATAATTATACACCCTCCTAGAGCTCGAACGAAAAAATTAGCCCCCGGGGGGCTAATTATAGGGTTTACGGTAGACGGGAGAGGGAGCGGAGTTGCAAACGCTCGACGTGAAGGCGTTCCGAAAAAAGTTGGCGAGAATTCTCAGGCAGCCAGGATTTATATCGGGCAAGGGAGGAGTCCAATTTTGATCAAGACATTGTTTTGCAGAAGAGGATCCTGTTACATTTTTTGGACATTGGCCCATTTCAGGCATAAAGCAAGCGCCGAACGTCAAAAGCACGACCAAGATCTACTATGCGCAAGCCTCAACAATGCCTAAGGTTAAGTCTATGTTAAGCGAAGAAAAATGTTGCAAACCTTACCTTCCACAAGGGTTGAAGTATTCCATGTTGCCCAAAATAAATTCGCACCGAAATAACAAAGCCCCGTTCACATGGCATGGTTCACGTGGTTCAGATGGAATGAGTTTTTACATGAGACACCATCGCGTCGGGCCGATACGCCAAGGGATATGCGACAAATCGGCAAAATGCGACAATAAATGCGACGGAAATGCGACAAGAAATGCGACGGAAATGCGACAGTGTTAGAAGTTGCTTACGGTACAACTTGCATATTTGCATACTTACTCGCGTGTTTGTTCGGATTTTTCTGGCAATTTTTTCGGTAAGTTGTAATCGAATGGTCGATGCGCAAGCAACAGCTATTAGAATAATGAGGCGAAGCAGCCAGCGCGCGCCATGTGATAAGCGAGACGACGTGCGAAGTATTCTGGATGGTGTACGACGCCACGACAATTCACAGTACCTCTCGGTTGGCGGTTGCGGCAATCGCGGTATGATGGCTAAGCGAAATACTTTTTGCTTTCTGAGTAGGCAGTTGCCGCTGTTATTCCGGATTTGACGAGGTACCAGGTCTGCTTCCAGACCGTATCCCGACGCGCTAAGAACACGGCCTGCCGACAGAGGGACCGAACGAAAAAGGGCGCAAAAGTAGGTGGCGGACGCATCAGCCGCACTGCTGGGGCAGACAGCAACCATTACGCAGCTACCGACGCCGCCGGCACCGGCGCTCGCCAGCGCTGCTGGCAGCAGCACCGCCACCATCGTCGGACGCTTTGGCGCCGACCTGTGACCGCCGCAGTCGTCGCAGTCGGCCCGCCTACGTCCCGTGGAGGCCCGCCGAAATCAACGAAGCGGCAGAGCCAGAGGCTGACATACGCTCCGCTAATAGCGTCAACGACAGCGGCGTCAACGACTGCGCTCCTGTCGGCGACGAACGTGATCGCCTCAGCCAGGGCGTTGGGTCGAGCGCTGGAAGACTGGTCGGAAACTGTCGTCAAAACGGCGTCGTCGAGCTTGCCGAGTGACTCGTCTGCCTGGGTCAGGAAACCGTCTGGTAAGTCGTCTACGTCAGCTGTGAACAAGTCGACTGCAGGCGAAGCGTTGCGAACCGTGAATCAGAAGCGCGAACTGAATAGATGCAGTTTTAATTCTAACAATTCGAAAGTTCCGTATCGTACTGACTCCTTAGTCGTTATTACATCGCTATTATAGGGCATGTCTAAGCGTAGCCGAATTCAAATTATTGGAGTCTCATAGCGAATGCAAGCTTGCCAGTAGACGCCAGACTCAGACTTTGGCGTATCCTTGGCGCATCCTTGGCGTATCGGCACATTTGGCGTATCCGCTTTGGCGTATCGGCTCGGAACCGACACCATACGGAAAAATGTTTTCGCGGGAGCCACGGGAGCCACGAGAGCCAGCTATTAGTAAAACCGAATCTCAAATTCCGAATTCTTACTTTGAACAGTTATTGTACATCCCAAAAAAGTTAAGGACGAAAAGTTAACGACAAAATGTCGCACCATAGTAATAGCTTGCGACAAAAAGTTAGCGACACCGCGTTCGCTGCATCCCATGAAATTTTCTTAATTTTAGGCTTTGCTTAGGCTTAGTCCAGATTTTGCTTAGGCTTAGGCTCATGTTTAGGCTTAGGCTTAGGCTTTGCTTAGGCTTAGTCCAGACCTTGCTTAGGCTTAGGCTTTGCTTAGGCTTAGGCTTAGACTTCGCTTAATTAGCAAAATTTCGGTTTAAAGTTCGGTTTAAGAATCAGGAATTCGAAATTCGGTTTTACTAATAGTCTGGCTCCCGTGGCTCCCGTGGCTCCCGTGGCTCCCGCGAAAACATTTTCCCTACCATACCGATGCGATAGGTTCTCGGAAAATTAATTTAGAAAAATAAGTGAAAAAGAGTCGAAATGGGCCGTTTCGACGTCGGCTTTTTGCGCTACATGGAGTCGGAGGATTTCCGAGTGCTGACCGCTGTGGGCATTTTTTGTAACTGTAGTCAATTTTTTTATGTTTATTTATTTCATTTTTAGGTCGAAATGGGCATGAAAAATCACGAATTGGTGCCTGCTGCATTAGTGGCGCCCATAGCCAAAGTTTCGGGCGGTGGCGTGGCGAAAATTCTACGAAAACTGACGGACAAACGCCTGTTGGCCTACGAGCGCGGCAGAACCTGTATATATTTTTTATTTTTTATATTTTATTTTGAGCATAATTCGCGAAAATTTAGACGACGGTTACCGACTGACGAATTTGGGCTACGATTTTCTGGCGCTCAAAGCGCTGTCGGCTCGCGGCGTGGTCAGCAGTGTGGGCAGTCAGATTGGCGTGGGCAAAGAATCTGGTTTGAATTTCGAAATTTGAAAGAATTAAATTAGTGTATATTTTTTGGTTCGTCTTATAAAAAATAAATAGCGGACTCAGACACACGACACACGCAATGTAATTTATTTATGTTTGTATATTTTTTGTTATTTTCTCTTTAATGTTTAGATGTTTATCTGGCCCAAGATGCCGAGGGCAAAGAGATCATTTTGAAATTTCACCGCCTTGGCAGAACTTCTTTCAGAAAATTGAAAGAGAAACGCGATTATCATGGCAGAAGAAGAAGAACATCTTGGCTGTATTTGGGCAGGCTGGCAGCCCTCAAGGAATACAGCTTTATGAAGGCGCTGCACGACAGGCAAATAATCAGGGTGTACGCGTCAGCGTACAACCCTAATATGTGACCACTTCTCAATGCGGGTTTTTGAATTTTCGATCGCCTATAACTTTTGATTGCCTGAACGGATTTCGACGCGTTATGGCGCAAATGAACCGCCTTCTTCTGGGGCATCGAATGCGCCATAACGCGTTTCCTTGCTTTACTGTAAGGGGT